>JABUQX010123320.1:0-5000 GCA_015478945.1 Trachelipus rathkii
CATATAGCAGTTCCCTCATTTTCAGTATTATAAATGCTACGTCCTGGTCGAGAATTTGGCAACATGTTCCTGAACCTTCCATCTATATATTCATTTGCAATATACGAAACTTATTAACATCCGAACCCAATTAAAAAGAGGTGTACCTCTGAATGCCGCGTGGGTGTACAAGCCCTACAGAATTTTCATGTTTGATCTTTACGGGGATTGATTTTGTGATCCGACCTTTTTATCTTTATTCTGTACACTTTTCATTGTTTTTGATCGAGCAATATATATTATTGTTCATGCTGTTATTACGGTTCAGAAACAATGTCGCATTTTTATGTTGTAAACATATTTTCACTGTTCTCTAGGATATAGCATGCTTGTCCTTTATTACCAATGATGTTTTAAGTAACAAATATATACAACATTATTATTATTATTCTTATTATTATTATTATTATTATTAGTTTTTTAAATTATTATTTTATTTTTATTATTATTATTATTATTATTTATATTATTACTTAATTAATTAATTTATTATATTATTATATTATTATTATATGATTATTATTAATTTATTTTATATATATATATTCATTATTATTATTTATATTATTATTATATTATTATATATAATATATTTATATAGTTTATTTTAGATTATATGTATTATTATCATTGAATATAAAGAAAATTTAGATATTTTTGCAAATAATTCGATTAATGTTAAGTCCAGAGGGAACTGGAGGCCAATAGTAATACATTATATATAGTATAATTTCATATATATGCATAGAATGTTTTCAAAATTTTTTTCAAATATTTATTTCTATCTTTTTTCAATTTTTTTTCAAATGTTGATTTTCAATGTTATGTTGTTCAATATTATTTCGAGTTCAAGATGTTATTTTACCTTATTTCCATTGGTTATTTTCATCTTATTTTATCATTTTTTAATTTCACCAATTCCACGTAGGATGGAAAGGTGACCTTTCCTTAATATTGTACCAGAGTTTTCTCGCTCGAACCGTCTCATTGATGTATTATAAAACTGCCTTATCTTCTATGCAGTTTCCCTGTTGTGGCGGGGGTTGTAGTTTGGGAGGCAGTCCCTTCCCTCTATCCTTGGATACGAGTAAACGCGCGTAGACGTGACATTCTTCCGCACTCACATCTGTAGGCCCTATGAAGAAACCTGGCATGATAGAAACAAAGGTCAGATGTGGCACCATTGAAGGCGCTGTTGTCATATCTAGATTGCCTTGCCTGGCTTCGCCCTCTGCGTGTATTTCGTTCGCTATCTGGTTGGCGCTTTTCTTGTGCGACTTGACAGATGGTGCTCGCCATCTCTTTCACTGCCTTCATCATCTCAGCCAGCTGTGTGAAGATTTTTTCTTGAGCTTCGAGCGTTGAGTCGATCTTCTTTTCTAAGTCACGTGAGAGATTTTGTCTGTTCGTTGAGTCAGACTCATAAAAGTCTGTGTTTCTTCGCATGTGATTTACACTCTCCCAATAGGCATCCTCTTTTGGGGGTTGGAAGTTTCGATCTTTCCGAATGAAATTTTTGAACAAATCATCAGCCACTTTCACCATTCGATGTATGTTATTTTCTTCGGCGAGTGTATACAAACTCATTTGTACATTCACGGGAAGCTCTTCGAGGAAAAGTTCTATGGCAAACTTGGGATTATTTTCAACCAGCAGATCAAAATTTTTGTGGCCTAAAACGTCTTTGACTCGATTCAAATATTCACTCGGTAACTCGTCACGTCTCATTCCCTTTTTAAAGACTTCACGCACTCTTTGCCTGAGGGCGGGCATATACATTTCTTCGATGTTGTCCAATAATAGTTGATATGCATTTTCTTGCAGAGGAAAGTGGATTTGTGATACTAATGTATTTGGTAGGATGGAAGCTAGTAGACGAACTCTTTCATGTCCGTCATCAATGTGGATTTAACCTTGGAATATTGCGTTCTTGGCGACTAAGCCAACTGACATGACGCCATATGGGTCAAAAGCAGGGAGTTGGCTGGAGGTTAAGTGACTATAAGTCTTTTGTGGAGATTTATTCTCCCTCGGACGCTTAGGTCGCGTCGCTTCGCCCGAACTTGATGATCTCGGTGACTCAAGTTGTTCAGGTTCAGAGGAGGAGGATTGAAAGTCCTCTTCTCTCCTGGGGGAATGAGTAGGTTGTGGGGGAGGTGACTTCCTATTTCCCTTTCCCACTGTTGTTGGGGAAGCTTTTGTTCGAGTCGATTTGGGTTTTAGCAGAGAGTTTCTTTGTAGTGACCATATTTCCCCGCTCAAAAGAATGAGGCTTGTTTTAACCAGTTTTGTTCATTTTAACCCTTAAAAAAATTTGTTTAGAATTTGGCGTGTTTGTTCGTCCGCTATTTGGAAATTTTTGTTATGTCCGGGCCTTCTACCTACGTAAGGCTTTTTCGGCACTAAAATACAGATAATGTTTCTAATTTTAGTACTTTTTATTCACAAAAGTTCTATTTTGATCACGTAATTGCAACAGTAAGAAATGTTTTTGCGGCAAAGCTTTTAAACACTTTATAGTATAGTGGGATTTGTTTGTTTGATAATTTTGGAATTTTTTAAGACACAAGACACTGTTCGATTGTACAGTAACAGTCAATTACAACTCAGATTCTCAACAGAATTATTTCAATTTATCGAATTTTGATTTACACATCAGGGTTTTTAATTGAAACTTTAGCTGGCCTTCAGAAGGTAGATATTTTCTAAAATGTCAATCAAATGTCAACTCTGGGGATACACCAAAGATATGGACTGAGCTACTCAAAGTCCTTAATTAATTTAATAATAATAATCAATTTTGTGTGTAGTGAATCTGAAAGATGTAATCACTTTTAGTCATATTTATTAAAAAATATGCAATAGGGGAGATATTATTTATCACAATTGGGAAATAAATAGTCGGGCCATGTATGGGTAGTTTTTAGTGCAAGATAATTAGTGAGCTGAATTAAATCTCGCAAATTACATCATGTTAATTAGAATCCCCTGACACAAATCTTCAAAGCGCACGGCCATCCTCAACTCGAAGGTACGTAAACAGTAGTGCTGTTTTAGGCTTGGGGCCTTGCATGTCCCTTGCGGGATTCAAGGCAGCTCCAATTCAATATCTCTCTGGCGCCACCGTCCCTTGTGGGGTTTTGGGTGCCTCAACAGTTTTCTATTCAAAATGATTCTAATTTGTTAAAACGGTTTATTTTCCACAATAAGTTTAACCAATAAGTTTCAATAGATATGTGCTTAGGGGGGATATGTAAGTCAGCCCGCGTACAGTAGATGCACATCATCTATGACACCACATGCTTATGCCATTACGTGACTGTCCTTAACTACCTTCAAGATATCGCCTGATATAATTTAGTATATACTATAAGATATCCACGTAAATTATATGAATATAAAGGTAATGATATATCTAACTAATATATCTATTATATATGATATATACTATATATATTATATATAGTAGTAAGAATAAGGTATACTAATTATATATATACATATGTATAATATATATATATATATAAGTAGTGAGAGGTGAAATAAATGTTATTATAAATATTATAGTAAATAGTAATTCAGTAGTATTATAATAATGATATATAAGTTATAGTATATATATATAATACTATATATAAAGTAATATAGTTATGATATAGTCATATATACTCATATTATATATATATATGATTATATACTATATATATATATATATATAGTATATATATAATAATATATATATATATATATATTATATAGTTATATATATATATAATATGATATATATAATATAGTTAATATATAATATAGTATTATATGTATATATACTATATATATAAGTGTATAATATATTATATATATAATATATATATATAATAATACTAATAATCAAACTACGTATATAGTAGTAAATTATATATATGATTTCCATATATATCTCATTGTTTTTTAGGAAATCACATGGGATTTATACAAAAATATATACACTCATATATATTATATATATATATATACTATATAATAATATATTAATATATATATTATAATTATATACTATATATATATATAAGTTATTAATATAATTTAATATATATAGTATATATAATAATATATATATATATTACACTCAATATATACTCATATATATATATAATTTAATAATACGTATATTAATATATTATATATAGTATCTATATATATATATATATATTATATTATATTTATATAGGACTATATTTATGTATATATTATGTACATTATGCTTATATACTTCATTCCCTAAATATTAAAATCATATATACTGCATATATTACTCATATATCTCAAATATACTGCATATATGCTCATATATACCTCATATAATATATATATATATATAATAGCAAGGGCCCATATGGTAGTATATAAGATGTATTATATATCATTATATATATATAGACTATATTATATATATATATATATATATAATATATATATAAATATATATATATAAGTAATATATATATATATACTATATATAATATATATATATATAGTAATATATATATATGATATATGTAATATAGTATATATACTATAATCATCACAAGAATGATCCTTAAAATAAGAAGATTCGGAAACAAATTCTAAAACGAACAGCAAATTCAAGAGAGTTTTGAAAAACTTCGATAAAGGACTTCCAAGACTTTATTGTGTTTGAAAGGGAGTGTTTCCATTAATTAATCTTTAAATGTTAAAGCATTGAAGTACCAATAAAGCTTTTTTTTATTGAGATTCTAAAAAGAAGTTATTAGCGTGGAAAGACGACAAAATATGTTTCAAGCTTGGACCAAATGGCAAACCATTTTTGCCCTACCTTGGGGATATAAGCAAATTTTACGATCGCAAACATCGCTCAAAACGACCCCCCCCCCCTTTCCCATTTATTTTGATGCATTAAAATTATACTGTTCTAAAGATTA
>JABUQX010123320.1:7500-12500 GCA_015478945.1 Trachelipus rathkii
GTATATTTATATTAATTATATATATTATATATATCTATTATATATCTAACTATATATATATATATATATATAGTTAGTATTATATATATATGATATATTATTATTATAAATATAGATATATATTATATAATATATATATATTATATATATATAGTTATATTATATATATATATAAATATACATTATATATATATATAATATATATAGGTATATATATATATTAATATATATATATTATATATATTATAATATAAGAATAATATACTAATATATATAGTAATATATACGTATATATTGATGATAGTATACGTCTGAGACTCCGGTTGTGTTCGAGCATGTCTATATAATTGAGCTCTGAGAATTTTGGTGTTAAATCAGTTGATTGAGTTTTTTTCGAATTGAACTTTGTTTTGAAAAGCGATTTGGTTCTTGATAGATTGTTTTAATAAGTTGGGTCTTTAATAACCACATATTTAATTAAAACCACATAGTTAATTAAAACGTATTTGAAGATTTCTAGGTTAAATCTTCTAAAAACAGACTAGTAAGTTAAAACTTGTGCAAATAAACCTTAAGCTTTATGAAGGTTTGCGAAATTGTATTGGAAATGATGAGATTTTGATATCTACAGGCTTGATAAAACTAATGGTGACTTTGTAAATAGAGTGGTATAGTTTTGTTAATATTTGAAACTTCTTAAATAGTTCACGATTTATGTATTGAAAGTTTAAATTTTCGTGAAGCTTTTTATGCAATTGAAGTAAGTTGACCAAATATTCTTTAAAAAGAAATAAACATCAAGAATAACATCGGATTTTTAAGAATTGGTATGCTGGTTTGTATAAGTAACTTACTAAGAAAAACCATAATTATTTTGGAGACTGGAATGCAGTATACTTCAAGAATCATTTGCAGTATTTATTGGAGGTGCGATTTGAAGAGATAGTTTGGTTACGAAGAGGCAAGATTTTATCACCAATTGAAATTAACTCAATTAAGAAAAATAATTAAATAAAACATTACGTAGTAGTGTAAGTAAGGATTGACAACTAGAAAACAACTTATTATTCTATTGAGTTATTACGTATATGAACGATAGATTTGTATTTCGATATAAAGTAAATATAATTAAGTTGAAAAAAAAAAATAAAGTTAAAACACCTTGGTATATTAAGAACAACAAGGATAATTATTGAGAAAGAATAAAATAAATAAATTCGTAATACCGTTTGTTGATATAGAATATATAAATTAGTAGTACTGTTTATTGATACGTTAAATTTAGAAATAAAATAATATATATGGGTATGTATGTATATGTGTGTATGTGTGTATATATATAGTTATATGTATGTGTGTATGTATATGTGTGTGGGGTTTTGATAGAGTGTAGGTTTTAACCTTTTATATTTTTATATTTTTATATTTTTATATTTTTATATTTTATATTTTCATTTTAACCTTTTATTGTTAGTGTTGTTGTGGGTATATTCGGTGAGCGGGGTGGTGCCCTCAGGTGTTGGGAAGTGCCTGGGGTGGGAAGTCCCACAAAACGTGCAGCCTGGGTGAAATAGATATAGAAGAAGGGAAAAGATGGGGAAGAGAGAGGTAATAAGGGTGGGGTGTATGAATGTGAGAGGGGTAAACGAAGATTTGAAGAGGGAGGAAGTGGGATTAATGTTTGAAGAAAGAAGGTTGGATGTGTTAGGGATAACTGAGACAAGAGGGAGATGGATTTTGGAAAATACAAGGGTATGGTATCAGGGGTGAACGAGAGAGTGAGGGGGAGGGAAGGGGTAGGAATAGTTATGAGGAAAGAGGTGTGGGATAAGGTAAGGGTGTGTAGCCAGGTGAGTTCAAGGATAATGTGGGTAAAAGTGAAATTCGGGGGGGAAATGTGGGTTTTTATATGTGCATATTCACCAGTGAATGGAGCGAGGGAGGAGGAGAGAGAAAGATTTTGGAATGAGTTAAATGAGTGCTGGGAAAGTTTTGGGGTAAACGATAAAATTTGTCTATTGGGAGATTTAAATGCAGGAGTGGGTAGGGAGGGGGTGGGAAGAATAGGACCATTTGGGGTAGGAGAGAGGAATGTTAATGGAGAAAGTCTGTTAGAGTTGTGTGTTGAAAGAAGAATGATAGTGGGAAATACTTGGTTCAAAAAAAGTGAAAATCACAAGTATACATGGAAGAGTGCGATAACGGGGGGGAGGGCGGTACTGGATTATGTGTGTGTTATTCATTTATATATATATAGATTACTAGATGTAAATGTATTTAGAAGGGCGGGGAGGGGGATATCGGATCACTATTTTTTGGTGGTTTGCAAGTTAAGGGTGGGAAAGGAAGAAAGGTGACGATTAGGAGGGAGAAAAAGAGAGAGGGGAGGTGATAAAGGTGAAAAATTGAGGAGAACAGTGTGTAAGAAGGGAGTTTAGGAGAGGTATGGAGGACAGGTGGAGAGAACGTGAGAGGGACGGGAATGGGGGAGGTGGAGGGGGAGTGGAGACGAGATTTAAGGAGGCAGTATGTGAAGAGGCTAGAGGGGTATGTGGAGTAAAAAGGGGTGGGTGCAAGCAGAAGGAAAGGGAGCGAATGGTGGAGTGAGGAGGTGAAGGAGGTGGTGAAAAGGAAAAGGAAGCTATGTGAAATGGTTGGGAAGTAGGAGAGAGGAAAGCTGGGAGGAATATAGAAGGGTTTAGAGTGAAGCAAAGAGGGCGGTGGAAAGAGGGGCGAAGAGAAGAGCAAAGAATGAGTGGTGGGTAGAAAGGTGACGGAAATTTTGATCAGGAAGGTAGATGTTTTGGAAAAGAAAGTAATAAAAAAAGGAGAAGAAGGAGGGGTTGGGGGAGAGAATTAAGGGAGGAGATTGGGGAGTGGATAGGAGGAGAGGATAGGGTGAGGAGGAGGGGTGGGGGGAGTATTTTAGTGGATTATTGAATGAGGTGGGGGGGGAGGGGCGGAAGATTTGCATGAGGTGGGGATGGGGAATGTATTGGGGAGGGGAGGATGAAATACAAATGGAGGAAATTATTAGGGCCTTGAGTAAAGGAAAAAAAGGGAAGTCCGCAGGTCTGGATGGTGTGAAAATGGAAATGTTGCAGAAGGGAGGTATAGGGGTGGAGGAATGGCTGTATAGGTTATATAATATATGTTGGAGGAGTGGTGAGGTACCACAGGATTTGGAGGATGGTTGTTTGGTTCCCCTGTATAAGGGGAAAGGGGATAGGATGGAATGTGGGAATTATAGAGGTATATGTCTTTTTAAGTGTGGTAGGGAAAGTGTATGGTCGAAAACTGATTGAGAGTGTGAGAGGCTTAACGGAAGGAAGAAAGGGGGAAGAACAAGGAGGATTTAGGGAGGGAAGAGGGTGTGTGGATCAAGTGTTTACACTAAAGATGCTTGTGGAGAAAAGTATAGAGAGGAAAGGGAAAGTGTATGGGTGTTTTTTAGATTTAGAGAAAGCATATGATAGAGTGAAGAGGGGTGAATTGTGGAGGGGGTTGGAGGAAAATGGAGTGGGGGGTAAATTAGGTAAAGGTATTAGGGCCTTTTATAGGAATAGTAGAATGTGTGTGAGAGTGTTAGGAGGGAGAGTGAGATGTTTGGGGTGGCGAGAGGACTGAGGCAGGGGTGTGTAATGTCGCCGTGGCTATTCAATTTTTGTTTATGGAGAGTGTTTGCAGAGGAATGGTGAGGGCAGGGGAGGGGGGTGGAACTGACAAATGGGAATGATAGAAGGGAAGTGAACATGATACTGTTTGCGGATGATACTGCCCTAGTGGCGAAGAACGCGGAAGGGTTGAGGTTTTTGGTGAGGGAGTTTGAGAGAATGTGCGGACAAAAGGGGCTTAAAATAAATCCTGGTAAGAGTAAAGTGTTAGTGTTGGGGGAGGAGGAAAGTGAGGGGGGGGAGGGGTTAGAGGTTCGAGTGGGGGTGTAGTTTTGGAAGAAGTAAAGATTTTTAGATATTTAGGGATGGATTTGGGTAAGGGGGGAGGGATGAAGGAGGAGATAGAACATAGAGTAGGAGAGGGAATGAGAGCTTTGAGTGGTCTGAGAGAATTATGGAAAGGGGGGGATTTATCACAGAAAGTTAAGATAAGTATGTTTGAAAAAATTTGTGTACCAGCGGTGTTGTATGGGTGTGAAACGTTGGGGTTGAATGCCAGGTCTAGGAAGAAGTTGGAAGTATTTGAGATGAAGGGGTTGAGAGCGGTTTGTGGGATTAGTAGAAGGGAGAGGATTAGGAATAGGGTGGTGAGGGAGAGATGTGAGTGGAGGAATGGGTTGGTGGGAAGAGCGGAGAAGGGAATGTTAAGATGGTATGGGCATCTGGTGAGAATGGAGGAACAGAGAGTGGTTAGGAGAGTATGGGAGGCGGAGGGGATAGGAAGGAGAGGAAGGGAGACCAAGAAGGAGGTGGATGGATGGAATAAAGGAGATGCTGGAGGAGGGAGGGATGAGGGAGGAAGAGGGTAGGGTGTTGGCGAGGGATAGAGTGGGGTGGAGGAGGTGGGTGGGGGCGAGATGAGGGGGGGTGTAGGTGGGAGAGGCTGTACGTACCACTACCCCGCTCAAGCGGGAAAAAAGTGTAAGCATAATAATAATAATAATAATAATAATAATAATAATAATATATATATATTTATAAATACATATAATACTTCAATAAAGTGTAGGGTCCAATATTTGCTTTAACGGGCATATAAGCTTAAAATTAGTTACATATTAATATTCTTAATTTTTTTCAGCCAATTTTGATGGGAAAAAAAGAAACTGTAGCTTTTTTCTGACCTCTAAAACGTCTTTCGAATGTTTTCCTGTGTCTGTAGTCATTCTTTAAGAATTTTCATTTTTTCTAAATCTTTGTTTTTGACATTATTCTTTTCAACTTTTACAATTTTTTTCGAAATGACTTCAAACTTGATATATACATAGGTGGGTCCATTAGCTACAAAATACACGAAATGAAGAAATCGCCTTCTAAAGAAAACAT
>JABUQX010123320.1:22500-40090 GCA_015478945.1 Trachelipus rathkii
TATATAAATATTCATATATATATATATATATAATATATATATATATATATATTATATAGTATAATATAAATATATATAGTATAATATTATAATAATATTATATATATATATATATTATATAATCGTATATATACCTTATTAATTTTACTAACATCTATTATTTATTACTATTAATTATTATTATTTAAATTTAATTAATTATTTTATTAAATTATTATTGAATTTATTATTTATTTAAATTAAATTTTATTTTAAATTTAATTTAAATAATATATATCATATATTATATATTATTATTATTATTTAATTATAATTATTATAATATATATATATAAATATATATATATACATATATAATATATATATATATATATATATATTATATATATAATATATTTATATATATATATATATAATTTTCTCAATTACGTAGATAAAATATATAAATAGAGGATAAAAGGATACTAATATATATTTTTATCCCGCCTTCATGATTCATGAAGAATTAATTATAATTATTATTATCAATTTAATTTATTATTATATTATTATTATAATTATATTATATTATTATATGATTATTATATTATTTTTAATATTATATTATTATTATTATTCATATATTAATTAATTATATTATATTATATATATATATTAAATTATTATATTATTACTATTATTAATATAATTTTATATTAATTAATATATATTAATTATTTTATTAGTATGAAATTAATTATATCATTATTATTTATTATTTTTAATTAATTAATGACTTAAGAAATTAAAGTAATAAGAAATATAATATATAGCAGCAACAATAATAGAATTTTATATGTAATAACATTAGTTGATAAAAGAGAATATACATAGGCAATTACCATGATTCATACTTGTGATTTCTATTTGTTGAATTGCACTTTCTTACAAAGTTGTGCTTTTTGTAACGTAATTGCTATCTACTTATTGCCAGATCATGATAATCGACACGACTGGATCCAGTTAAATACAGCTCAGAGTTGTAAATTTAATAAATAATCTTCAATTATTGTTCTTAACCTATCTCGCAATTTGCAAGTATTATAATTAACATTATTATTCACCTTATAACTTTAGCATAATATTTTTTTGTTTCTATTGAGAAAAGAAACATACGTTTTTCTATAGAGATTATAAGAAATACTGGACTCGGTCTATATTCTCAAATATTTCTCGAGATATAAAGTCAAGCTATACTTGGGGGATGGATACACAATCTCGAGTCCAATAACAAAAGTGAGATAAGTTAAAACTCCAGAGATTATATAGTTTATGAATGTTCAATATACTGAGAAGCAATCTAATAGATAGGTTCCTCTATCAAGATCTAATACATCTTGAAATAATTAATTACAATATCACTCATATTTCAGCTAAAAGAGGTGTAAATAAAGTATATATATACTAGTAACTATAAGTAATATATATATATATATATATATATAATTAATAATATATATAGTATAATATATATATATATATATTAAATATATTATTAATAATAAATATATATATAATAATAATATATAATATATTTTACTTTTCTGTCTTCATACTAAATTTATTGGTTACTTGTGATTATCGATTAAAAAATTTATTATAATTATTAGCATTTTATAAAATTCGAAGCAGATAAACAGATATGAAATAATTACTTATTATAAAGGAAAAAGATTGAAAGCGATGAAATTCAATCTAGTAAAGTTTTCAAATCTCTGAAATTATTTATATGAAGTTATAGATGCTGCTGTGAGGTACTTTACCCACTGAAAAAAGAAGCAGCCAAGATGATGTTGTATAGGCTACCGAGTGACCCTAATCTGAATAAAGTACTTTAAATACTGTACAATGTAGACAAGAAGATAATAAATGTAAGACAATAGTAGATAAAAACAAGGGAAAGAATTGAATAGCTTCCAACTTAAAAAAAAAAGACCTTCCAAGCTTTGAGCACTAAATAAAAATTGATAACTGAGAATCGCACTATTACTTAATTACTGTGATTTCAAGATAATATTCTGAATTTTTATTATCTCTTAATTTAATATCAATATTAAATAATTTCAATTTATATTTGCATTAAAAAGGAATTTAGTTTTATCTAATTTTTTTAGTAAACACATTCATTTGCACAAGAGCTATGATGCTGCATAATTTAAAGGAGGTCATAAACATAGGGTCGGACTGATCTCAAAAGACAGTAGAGACCACATTCCAGACAAAACGCGAGTCCAGACACCACATTCTCACTTATCTATGTCGAAAAATTCTAAACTAGAATAAGAGCTTTGAGTTTGTTTTCTTTAACAAGTAAATGTCATTATATTTATTAAGTACGTTAACTATAAGTGGTTCGTAAACAATCAACAGTTAAAAAAACTAACAATACAGATAATGGAGTCCAACCTTTGCAAAAGTGTTTCAAAGGAATTCGGCCTTATATTCATTACGTTGCGATAATGTGGGTATCAGACATAGAGACACTTAGCTTCAGTGAAACCATATCAACAGACCGAGCCAATAAGCTGACTGAGTGAGTTTTTATCACTAATTCTTGTTTGGGAAGTTGACGAAGATTTTAATCAAACAACCTCTTCCGAAATTACATTTACTAAGTGCCCTCTCACACTCTAGTTAACGATTGTACTATTGGCGTAGAACTGATACTAGAAGTATTTTTTCTAAAACCTTTACTCACAGTGTAATTGGACAAGCATTTAGCTCTTTTGAGGAATTTTAATTACGGACGTCCTATATTCTGGAAACAATTAAAAATATATATCAAATGCAGTTTAAGGACTAGCCTGTCGGCAAGATGGTACAGCCTGGTACGGCAGCTTTCTTCTCTAATATAGAATTAAAATGTTCTTAATAGAATTGATGACTGCCATTGCAGCCTCTCAATATTAGTCAATAGGGAACAATTGACATTGAGATTTCTTGAAGTAGAGTAACAGTTAGTATTCAACAATTGTCTGCGTTCGTTAGATAGACAAAGGGTGATAAAGCTGTTTTAATGGCAAACTTGGTTCCAAAATGCTAGTAGATTATGAAAAAAAAAATGTATCTCTTAAAACACGTCTCTATAGAATGTTCTATATTACCCTTCTTAGATTATTACTCAGGTTCGAGAATAGATTTCGGGAGTTCCTTAGTTTGCATAGCTCGGGCAACATAATACAGCAGTTTCTCGGCATCTATTCTAATCATAACTACAAAATCAAATGGCTCACCATAAGCTCCATATAAAATAGGATACCGAAGAAATAGGAAAAAAGTATTTAATAAAAATTCTAATCGTGGCTGTCAGAAATGACTTTCAAGCCAATACATCTCAAGAGCCTAACGAAGTAATGGAATTGGCTGGATGGAGATAGCAGTCCAGATGACTTTTTTGAATACGAGAGTTGTCATCTACATAACCCGCGTCATAAAATACAAGATTGAACTAGAAATAGAAGTGCTTAATTAAATACGACAGATCCCTAGAGTCACTTAAAAGGTATCCCAGTGTTAAAAAAGCTTTTTGCACTACAATACTTCACTACCCTCTTTGGGCCACTGTAGCAAAGGTTATTCATATGACTTTGGCGGGTTCACATTCATACGTCTCACGATAAGAGAGATCTCAAGCTATCTAGATATGTTTTGAAAAGCTAGTTCATTTTCAAGGACTTTCATATTTGTAATGTTATTAATAAGAGTTACTAAAAAATATCAAAATCCTTATGTCTTTCTTTTTAAATTAATTATTTAGCTATTTAATATTTCTTATATCCATTTTATCTTGTGTGTTGTTTACATTTCAAAGATCATCAAACTCATTTTATTAAGGTTATTAATAATACTTAAACAGTATAATGTAACTAGCTCAAATTTTTATTATTATTACCATTATCATAATTATATTAATATTTCTTACTCTACTATCTGTCATCATATAATATTCAAAAAATGTTGTACAGAAGATCGGTAAGCTACGGTTCAAAGTGACGCACAATTGAGATAATCTTTTTACATTTATAATAAAATAAATTATAAAAAATTTTTAATATGGAGATCTAATTATTTTGGGTTTCACTAAATTCCATAAATGTATATCATTATTGCACTAAGTTTACATGATGATACTTTAAATAGATAGAAATTTAAAAATTTGTATATTTTCTATATTTGTCAATGATAGGAACAATTAGCAATTTTTGAATAAAAGTTTTAAAAATGTTATGACTGCCAAATGTTATATTAATCTTCCCGCAGCAGTAAATATGTATTTGATCATGTACCAAAACTGTAAACAATTAATTAAGCGAAAGTAACGCGTTACATGTAACGGCCTTACATGTAACGAGTAACGGTAACGCTTCAAATAATTTAAAAATTAAACGAAGTAACGATAACGATAACCCTACCCTTTTTCTCTCAAGTAACGAGTAAAGGTAACGCTAACCAATTTCATGTAACGAGCCGTCAATCTTGTATATATATACAATATACTCATAATATATATATATATATATATATATATATAATATAATAATTAATATATATATATAAATATATATTTATAGAACTATTATATATATATAATATTTATATTATATAGGTATATATATATATAGTATATAGGGAGATATAAATAATCAATATAATAATATATAATTAAATATTACAATATATATATATATATTATAATTTATTATATATAATAATAATATATATATATATATATAGTAATTATTATTAATTATATATATATATTAAATAAATGTATTATTATATATACTATATATATATATATTAATATAAGTAATAATAATATTAGTATATATATAGAGTATAAATATATAAATATATATAATAGATACTATATCTATATATATATAAATTATATATAATAGTAATATATATATATATAATACTATAATATATATATATATATATAATAAAAAGTATATATATTATTAATATATATATATATAAATTACATTAATTTATATTAATATTATAATATATATAATATCGTATATTAATATATATACGTATAGTAACGCTATTATATATATATAAATATAATAAACATACATATTACACAATATATATATATAAATCAGGCGCGGTTTTACGGGGGGAAAACCACAGGAGGCCGGGCCTCCTCTAAAAAAAAAAGATAAAAGCAACTAATAATAAAATAAATTCAAATTACTTATTTCATTACTATTAAAATACCATGTTTAAAATGTTATTCAGAAGGCTAATTACGTTAAGTCGATTTATTCTCGTTGCGAACAATTATTTTTTCATAAGGATAATGACGTGCGGAGAATTCGAATTGTGCTCCAAGAAAGCAAATATATGCTTAAAACACTGGTTGTCATGGCAACGTAAACAGAACCCTTATTACTATTTTGTCTCTTTTGGGATTTTCCACAAGCTCCTCCAAAATGCAACTCTAACGTCATTAAGTGAGTTTGCCGCTTTTGCAAATAAACTGTGAACAATAAGAAAACTAATTTTTTTTTAAAAATTAAATAAAAAAGCTATTTAATATATATATATAATATATATATAGTATATAATAAAAATATATATATATAATATAATATATATCATATCTATATCTATAACTATGAAAAGAAGGATAATATTCAAATAATAAAATATAATATTTCAACTTATAATATTATCTTTATATCACTATCATTATTCTATTATAATAACATATACTTAGCGATAACCTTAGTGATGCCAGAGATTGTGTACATTTTATTTTCACCTCCACGGGATGCGGATGTTTGATTTAAACATGCGGATGCGGATGTTGATATATATATATATACTATAATTATATATATATATATATATGATTATATTGATGGGAAATTAAGCTACTATAAGTAATTTATGATCCTTGAGTGTATGTTATATATAATATATTTTTCTGATTTTAATTCTATGTATGGCTATAAATAAGTGTATAATATACGATATATAGTATATATATATAACTATTATTATCAATAATAAGTTTCATTAGTATATATATTGCCTAATATTTTCGATTTATAGTCCACAATTTATGAATATACCTAGTATTGTACCTTGAGGGTGTCGAGAACGGGGACCAGCCAAATGCACCCACCAACGCTCTCCAACCTCCGACCCGTAATGAAGAGATTTTACTAATGGATTGGAGAGATTGGTTGTCCTATCCCGAAATCAAAATTAGGAATTGTGGGTTGAGAAACAATCAGTTTTACGACTGCTGAAAGCTGAGTAATCTAGCCATTTATCAAGCTCTAGATGCTAAATTACTATCTAATTGAACACCTAGTTGGAGGATGAGGCCAATTATTTCCTTGCAAGTTTACTGAACGGTGGGTTAACAATTTTGCTAACTTTCCAACCAACAATAGATTAAAATTGTATCCTTTATTTTCTTGGGAATATTTCATCTATTGCTCTACATCTTTTGGTAGCGTGTGTTTCTTCCAATACTGGACTGTTGAAATTCTTTCAGTGAATCTGTTATTGATTACTTGTAGAAGGTGTTGGTTCTGTAGATTTGTTTTTTCCTTTTAATGGTGGCGAATTAATAGGCTGTTCGGATTGAAATTTTTCCAACTGCTAACACAAAGTGACGATTAACTAGTTGTAATAAGTTGCAATAAGTTTGACTTATCTAACAGGTAAGTCCTAAATAAGTTTGCAATAAGTTTGAATAGGTTTGCCGAAGGTTCCACAGAAAGCCAAAACGTTTCTAGCCTCTAGTTTTTACATTCTTTCATTCTTTTTGTAACCGTCATCACATTATTATTTAATTTAATAGACTCTATCAATAATGCTTCCTTAGTGTTGAATGGTTAAGGGATAACCATTCGGAGAACAGGCTGTAAGGCGCTCGAATCTTACTGGGCATTCCGAATCTATGTGAGCTTCCGTTGACCATTAACAGTTATTATGGAAACTTCATACCCGTAGACCAATGGAGTCATCATTACAGGTGAGCAAATTAGAAGTAGAGGACCCATGTCTCATTTAATGAGTTTGCGTTTAGTATTCATCTTGAGTATTTTATTATAAAATTCTTTATCATAATATCTCGACCATGAAATATCGCGCTAACTCCGCGAGGCAAAGAGCGGAGATGGGATGAGATTTAATAATGTTGGATGCGGCACCTGTTGATTGCATCAATAATATATATAGTATGTATGGTACGTAGTAATATATATAGATAACTACATATAGTAAATATAGGAATATTATATTATATATATATATTAGAATATTTATATTGTAGTTTTATAATATAATATTATATAATAATATATAATAATATATAAATATATAATCATAATATATAAATACATTATTATTTGGAAGTTGGCCTCCCCATGTTTTCGTTACGAGCCGCCACTTATTTATATATACAAATAAAATATTATATATATATATATATATATATATATATATTATAATAATATATAATATATTATATATATATTATATAATATAACATAGTAAAGTGCGATGAATAATATATATACTATATTATTATATATATATATATATACTATAAATAATATATTATATATAAATATATATATAATTATATAATATATATAATTATATATAAATAATATATAATATAGATATATATATATATATAAATATATATATATATATATTAATATATAATATTTATATATATTATAATTAAATTATATAAAATAATAAATATATATATATATATAAATATATAATATTATATATTATATATATATAAATATATATATAAATATATATATTTAAATAATAGCTTCTAAATCGGAATTTTAGGGCTGTCTTTATAAAATAGAAGCATTACATGCTGAATAATTTAATCGCTTGAGCGAGTAAAGTTGGTCTACAAATTTAATAGAAAGTGTTAATCAATTCCCGGAAAAAGGGTTGAAGCGGAGTGAACTACCAAGAACTGGGAACCTCCTAGTCATTTAGGTTTCTTCCAACATCGAAGTGAAGAATACAAAAGGAGAAATTATAATAAAAAAAAAAACGGATACAACTAAAACAGACTCCCAGTAGTATGCAAGTGAAAAATAAAGACAAATTTATAAAATGCTTGTTTGAGATGTTTAGAGGGGAAATGCTGAGGTAAGAGAGAAGAGGTGGGCTGGTTTGCATGGAAAGGGAATATATTTGTGCTTTAAGTTAAACAAAGCTAAAATGCAAAAGAGAGGAATGGTTTGGAAGCTACAGGGACTAGTTCAGGGATGAGTGAGAAGGTCAGAGCTAGAGAAGGTGTAGCCGATAATTATGAAGAAGAATTATGAAGGAAAAAAATTTAAATTTTTAGTTCACAGATAATGTGGGTAAATAAATGAAATGCGAAGGAAAAACTTGGATATTTTTGTAAGTGCACATGCCAGTAAATGATATCGGGGCGAAGGAATAAGGGAGGTGTTGGATGCTAAACGATGTGTGGGTAGTTTCAATAGGGGAAATGATAAAGTATGCTCTATGGTGATCTTAACCGCAAGCGTGGTGATGTACAAGTACAGGAAGATAGCCTTTGGACGTGCAGACAAAAGTAAAAAAGTGGGAAAATTGTTAGAATATGCGCTGCGAGAAAGGCATCATAGGAAATACATGGTTTATAAGGAAACATACATAAATATTACCTGGGTTAGTGGAGTGACAGGTATTTGGTTCTACTTAATTATTATGTTAATCAAACGGCAACAAGCCAGGTGTTGATTGTGCAACGTCATAAGGTGTGCAAAGCAGGTGGTATATCTGATAACTATTAGTAAGAACAAAGGATACAAGGTGAAAGAGTGGAAGAAAAAAATTGAAATTTAATCATCTAAATGGCAAGAACAGGTTTAGATTTTAGGAAAATGATGAATATCAAAATCCTTTAGAATTTTTAAGTAGAAAAATGGAAATAGTGAAAGAAAGTGAATGACTTGATCAAGAGGACTCAAGCGACAATCTTCAATTGCTGATGCTTGATAGTTATCGATGGTGTGAAAAAGATGCATGGAGGAGTGAATGAAACGTTTGCGAGAGCTGGATAAAGAATTAGAGTTATTTATTAAAAGGAAAAAAGCAGTTTTGCTAAACGATTTAGCTATAAAGTCAAAGCTAACCATGGGGGAATACAGAAAGAGGCGAAATAAGTTAAAATGAAATGAAAGCTGCAAAAGAGAAGGCAGACGAACCGGGGAAGTGAAAGATGTGCTAACATAGAGAAGAGTAAACTATTTTGAAAGGAGATTAACAAGATTCGAAAAGAGAAGACGTCATAATTGGTGTTAAGGCTTTGGATGGGAATGTAGTTCAGGATGATAGAGAAGTGAGGAGAGAATGGAAAGAACATTAAGGAACGCAAATGCTGGAAAGAGTAGAGAGGAGGAAAAAGATACAAAAAATACGATGGAAATTTAGATAATGTAAATGTAGGAACATACAAAGGCAGAATATTAATTGCTTTGAAGAAGTCAAAAAGGAGGAAAACTTCTGTATAGATGCATACAAGTAAAATGTGAAAAGGGAGTGACATTGTTGGGTGGCTGATGAGATAATCAATGTTTGCCTGGGTCAGTGCGAGGTACCACAAGATGACAAGATCCTGTCTGTATCCATTATAAGGGAAGCGGGACAAAAAAGAGTGTTCTAATTATAGAGGAATAAGCTTATGGAGTGTGTTGTAGGTAAAATATATGACGAATTATAAATAGTAAAAGTTAACAAGTATCGCAGATAACAGATTGGAGAGGAACAATGTTGTTTTAGGGATGGTCGAGGATGTGTCGATCGATTTACCTTGAAAATGTTGGCAGAGAAATTCTTAGAAAAAAGAAAGGTTTTGCTGCTTCTTTGATTGGAAAAGGCAATATGAAAGTGCAAGAGGGAATTGCTAGAAAACTAGCAAGTATGGTCTGAATGGTTTGTTAATTAAAAGCAATTAAAGCATTTTACCAAAACAAGAGGTGTTAATTAACAGGAAGGAAGGGGGGTGGTTTAAAATAGGAGTGGGTCTTGAGACACGGTGTTATGTCTCATGGTTGTTTAAAATATATTTATAGCATATTGTAGTAAGGATATGATAATTTGGGAAAGGAGCTGATATGAACGAAAATGAAAGTAATAAAGCAAAAAGCGTCTTACTTTTTGCCGACGATTCTGTGTTGATGTCCGATACAAAGGAAAAACTGCTTTGGTGCTTAAGTTTGAAGGAGTGCGCCAAGGAAAAAGATTAAAAATTAATTCAGCTAAAGTTAAGTGTAAAATTACGTGCAAACAAAAATAAGGAAAGGTCAATATGGGCTTGGATATCATAAAGGTGAATGGGGAAAGCCCAGCAGAACAACAAATTTTAGATACTTAGGAACGGATATTGGGGCTTTCGGAGGCATGAAAGAGAGATTGACTATAGGGTGGCTGAGGTGAAGAGTATAAGCAGTCCTTAGAGAATTTGGAAAAAAGGAAATTTAACAAAGAAGGTAAAAATGAAATTTGTTCGAGTGGTAATTGTTCAACTGTCTTATGGTTGTGAGACGTGGCATTAAAATACTAAAATGAAAAAAAAAGTGTTAAGGTTTTAGAAATAAGGTTTACGAGAATATTGTGGAATAAAGAGAGTAGATAGAATTAAAATGTAGGATAGAGGGATATGTGCAGATAGAAAATGTCGTGATGGAAAGAAGCAAATCAAGAGGTACATATGGATGGTTGTCACGTGCTAGATGAATGAAAAGAATTGACTAAAAGGTTTTAAATCCGAAAGTGCAGGTCAAAATAGGAGAAGGGTCAACCCAAAGGAGGTGGGTGATGAGTAAAGACTATTAAGTAGTAAAGGGATTAGTAAATGGATAGGAAATAGATAACGAGGACAGATCACTTGAGAAGAATAGTTCCTTTAGAAAGTTCGTCAAGGGTTTGCAATAACTGAACAAACCTGGAACATAGCAAATCAGTCGACAGCATTCCCGACTGCAACTGACCCACCCCGCAAGTTTGTGGGAGACCGTATGAAGTATGAATAATAAAATAATAAAATAAATACTAATATAAAAAATAGATATTATAATAATAATATATATAATATAATAATAATAATAATAATAATATAAAATAATAATATATAATTAAATATTATAATTATTATAATAAATATATATAATAATTATAATATATATATATATATAATTATATATATATATATATAGTATTATATAATATATATCCATATATTATAGAATTATATATATATATATAATATATATATATATATAAATATATATATATATATATAATATATAATATATTATAATATATACTATATATATAATATATATACCATATAATATATAGATATAAATCGATAGGAATAATAGTATATATATATATATATATAGTATATGTATAGGGTAATATATATATATTATATATTATAATATATATATATATATAATATATTATATATATATACTATTAAAAAAAATATATATCTGATATTAGATTATGTTGTCTCACGTTTTTACTTATATAATACCAGATGGTTGAATCCAATAAAAAAGTCTTTAACATTTGACTTTATCTCCTAAGTCCTGAATCCCTAAACAACCTTTGCCTCCCGGCTCGGCTCCGACTCCGGCTCGGTTCCCCCTTAATCTCCAATCTCCAAGGATCTACTCCGATCAACACTTCGTAAAAAAAACACAAAAAAAAAAAGGTTGAAAAAATTCGCTTTGTCCAAGGTTACATCCCAACGCCAAGCTTTCTACGCATAAAAAATCTGTGTAATATAGAATAACATTCTGTATAAAAAGGTTCCATACACATTTTTTGCATAATAAATACTTTCAGAGTTATATGCACCACAGACGTCCTATTGACAATATTAGAAATATTTTTTTATATAGTATTGTGTTATAATAATTATTCAATAAATTTTTTTTAATGATATTTCAATATAAACTGTATTAAATATTATATCTATATATTATTATAATATATATCAATATATATAATATATAATAATATAATATATATATATATATAATAATAATATAATTATATAATAATCTATATATTATAATATATAATATATAATATAATATATAATAAATATAATTATACATAAAATATATAATATATTATTATATAATATATATAAATATATATATATAATATATTATAATATTATATATAATATATATATATATATATAATATATATATATATATATAAAGGCACTTTCCTTAAAGGATGTTACATAAAAAATACAGATTCGAAATTATGCTATGAACACTAATCGTCTAACCATGCTCTGTGACGTGTTAACTTAAACTTCCAATAGAAGAAGAGAAAAAGTGCCACATGTTCTTTATTGTATCATGTATTTTTATAATGTTAATTTTGTTCAATTTTTATTTATTTTTACTTACTAGGGCTCGAGCAGACGGGGGCAGAGGGGGAACGAATCCCCCCGTCGTCCCGCTGAGGCCGAAAGGCCCTGACTCTTGACAATCTTGGCGATTTAAATCTGGGGTATTGCCTTTAGTTAAACCAAAAAAAAATGTTATTGGCATCTTTGACGCACTATTGCCTTGAAATAATCGGTGGAAAAAACATTCGATTACATCGCTCGTTCGATATAAATCGGTTAACATCCTTTTTGCATATGTGTTCATATATTATATATATATATATATAATAATATATATATAATAATCATTATAATATAATATTATATATAATATAATTAATATATATAATATATTAATATATATAATATATATGCTCATGTCAGTTAACAGCTCCAGTAAGCGCTGAAGCAATTTTCTTTCATACTCACGTTATCGAACAAATTTGCAAAACCATAGTGGCTAGAAAGCCATTTTTTTTTTAAACAATGCAAAGTGAAAATAAATTATAAATATAAAAATAAAGGTTAAAGTCTAGAACGTATATCACACAACGAAAGTTAAAGTAATGAACTAATTATTTTGAGAAATTTTATTTTTTACTTTTTTTTGTAAAATAAAAATGAAAAAAGAAGAACTAATAATAAATTTAGGCACCGATGTTGCCGGGAGCGCGCTACGGCATTCACGGCATCATGTATACTACCCTATGGAATTGCGTTAATTAAAAAAAAGAAACGTCATCAGTGGCGAGTTATAATTATGCTTCACAAACTTTAGGTACATAAATCAAACTTAACCCTGAAAAAATTGTAATAAGCTTAGTGTAAGCAATAGTATATTATAATAAATTATATATATGAATATATATATATATATATTAATAATATAAGTTATATATATAATATATATATAATATATATATATATATATATATATATATATATATATATAATAATATATAGGATATATAATATATTATTTACATATATAATAAGTAATATATATATATATATATTATAAGTCTATATTATATATATAAGTATATATATATATTATATATATATATATTATTATATAATATAATATATATAATATATATTATATATATATATATATATAATATTAGATATATATAATAATATATATATATATATATAATAATAATATATATAATATATAATAATATATATATATAATATATATAATTATATAAAGTTTGACAAACCTTAAGCTTGACCATGCAAAACAACTTTGGATTTATCTTAAGTTAGTACATACATCATCTACTTGTTAAACAAGATATAACATCTCTATGTGTTGTTTGCGTTTATTAATCTACGTAATGTTGTCCCGAATCTATTGCGTCAGTTTACTTAAATTATTTAATCTCACCTACTATCGCCCAGTCCGCTACCATCACTATTACAATGTACATGCTCAAACCTAAATAGTACCAAGCCAGGGGCCGTATCCAGGGGGGGCTGAGGGGCTGCAGCCCCCCCGAAATTATCGACAATGCAATTTTTCAGCAGAAAACTAAACAAAAATAATATATATATATATAGACTATATATATATATAATATATATTAATATAATGATATATATAAATATATATATATATATATATATATTATAATATATTATATAATACTATAATATAGTATTATAATATATATACAACAGGTATGTCAGATGAATAGTAAAGTAATGTAGGAGGGATAGTATGAGTAATGTGTAATCAATTTCAGCAGACACAAACTCAATATCAATAAGTATATATATAATAGTATATATATATATATAATAATTAATATATATATATATAATATATAATATATATAATAATATATATTAATATATATATATATAATATAATCAGGGTGATTCAGAGGTAGTAAAGAATGTAGGAGGTGATAGTATGGAGTAACGTGTAACAACGTTGTCCTGTAACATCTGCCTTTTGAAGTGTGTAGATATCAGTCGTTTAGTTATCGAGGGAACGTTAATTTACAATCTATGAAAAAGCGTTACCTTATTAAGCTTTACCTCCAATATGAGTTTATCCAACGGTTACGTTATACGTATAACATTACTAATGTCCTTTGAATTTTATAGAATTGTCCGTACACGCCAGTTGTACCGCTGGCTGTCATGAGTTACATAGTGTTTAACAATGCCGCCAGTCTATACGGCACGAGGAATGCCGACATGATACTTTGTTGTACGGTTTGCGATGAATGCCCTTGCTTGCTTTACGGGAATACCGTAGTACGTGTTCCCTCCGCGTCCGTGTGGCGGATTGAAGAGTGTTTACCTGTGCTTATAGTAAGCTTCGTGAGACAGGGCCAGTACCCAGCAGGCATATTTCCTCTGAACGTGGCGATGAACAAAAATGTGGATAACGTAGAAAACATTCTTCAGGTGGTAGAACAAAGCCCCGCAACAAGCACACGGAGAATTTCTACAAGGGTCGGTATTCCACAAACACGAGTATGGAGAACATTGCGTCAGCATGGCTTGTATCCTTATCATCTACAGCGCGTGCCACACCTTGAAGCTGGAGGAGATTACGTCAAACGTTTGGAGTTTTGCCGTTGGGTAAATGCTACCGCGCATTAATACCATTCATATTATTCACCGTAAAGCTACCTTTACTCTAACGGATCAACAACACCATAACGCAACCATAGTGGTCAGAGGAGAATCTAACATACCATTTGTGGATTGAATTTTCAGTATCGTTTAGTGTTAATTGTGTGTGCGGTGTATCGATAATGTCGTTGATTGGGCTGTTGTATTGCCGAAACCGCTATACCGGTGCCACATGTATGCAGACTTCTGCAAAACGTGTTCCACCATTATTGGATGATGTTCCTTTGCTACATGGATGCGTATTTCTCCACACGACGAGCCCCAGCACATGCACTCGTCAGTAAAACACAGTACAATACAACATTCCCCGACGATGGATACGGCCGCAAGTGGTCCGTACAATGGCCCCAAGTCTCAGAAGTTACACCTTTAGATTATTGTCTGGGGCTGATGAAGAACAGAGGTTATAAGATACAGACACAGCAGGCAGAGGAATTTGGTCGCTGCATTATGAAATGGGGCCATCCAATAGAAACAAGACGACATTAAAATTCGTAACGCTATCACCTGTACAATTGAAGGACAGTTGGAAATGTAACGGAGGCCTGGGTGGGACCTTGAGCAATTACTTAACCTATGTAATTTATAATCCTGCAACTGAATCATGCAGATACTCAATAAATGTAATCAATAGGCCTGTAGTTTTTTATAACAGCCCAACATAACGTTAGTATGTGTATATTCAACAGCTATCCCCACACCTTTTGAGAGTTGGACATATGTCTATTAAACCATTTATACTCACAAGAGCCCATACTATCACCTCCTACATTCTTACTATTCCTCCTGATACCCTGTATATAATATATATATATATATATAATAATAATATTAATATATATATTATATATATATTATATTAAATAATAATATAATATAATTATAATTATAATATAATATTTAATAATATATATAATATATATATATAATATATATATATATGTTATATAAAATATATATAATATATATATATATATATATATATAATATATATATATTATATATTAATATATATATATATATATATAAAAGATAATATTGAGGCTCTTATTCAGAAAAAAAAATCAAAAGCATAATTTTAATGGACACTCAAAATAAAGAAATAAATATTTGAAAGGAAAATGGAGAAAAACTTGTACCAATAATTGAAACTAGCGTTATGCCAGCAAGGTCCTTCGTATTGGGCTCTTAGAGTGACTCATGAGCTATGAATATCAACTCACAGCGACAAATGACGAAAAATTTTAGAAGCCTTCTTAGGTTCTTCGAGCAAATGGCGAGTTTGAATAACCCTTTCATCTGCGTCCAAAATTTCCAATGTATAACGATTCCGATGAACAGAATGAATCAACAGTCCTTTTAGTCAGCTATACAAGGAATAGTGGATAGAGGTTAATAAAAACAAGTTTTCTAAAGTATTAGCTGATGAACAACGGATATTCAGTACAGAGCCATTTTTACTTGTGTAAGTACTGCATTGGGGTGATTGAGTGATACTCCTTTTACTTAGAGAAAGGATTTTTTTCATTTGTTCTGGTTAGATCTCACGGGAAGCATTGACAAATGTACATTTTGGAGATGACTCTGCCATCTTGTTAAAACTCGAGAAATTTACAGAGGCCAGGAATATGATGAGCTCGTTCCATGAGCAGGGCGAATCCGATGAGTGCAAATCTGTTTATTCGGGAATGAGTATCCTAAAAGCTCTATACACACATTGTGAGAACATTGTTTAAATCTATGTCTCTTACAGATTTCTAAAATTCAGGCAATTCGAAACGTCTTAGGATCAATCTCTGAAATATGCCCTTTTTTCGATCGAGTCCAGCGCACAAAACCTGGAAGATAAAATAAAAGGTTCTAGAACCAAAATAAGCTAAGAGGATAAAAGTTGCGAGACTCTTGAAGCAAACTTGCTCATGAAGAAATAAAAAGAATGCCCGATGATCATCCAGAAAGCTACTTCGTTGACTCAGTTCAATCAGTAATTTGAATTTAATAATAACATTATACCGTTTTAGAGTCAATTTCTCTGGAAAACGTACACCGTCTTCAAAAACAGAAGATGTCCATTTGGACTTGTCCAGTTGCAATACATTAATGAAAGACGTGTTGCAACTCTCGAAAAGAGTAGAACGAAATGCAGACAGATGAATAACCATATTCACACATAAAAGAATACACACTTGGTAATTAAATACAATCTCCAAGACTACGAAATACCAAACATCGTTGTAATGCTGCCTACATCAAATCCAATATATTACCCGCATCTCAGTATTATCCGTTATGATGACTAATTTCTCGTTGACTATCAATTTCTCTCGCAATAACACTAGCATTTCACTCATAATGCCAGAAGTGCAAGTACCTTATAACATATGAAAAAAAGCATCCCTTTAAAAAACCTCCAGACCCCTCACGAGTAATACATAAAAGAGAGTGTGTCTTGGCAGG
>JABUQX010123321.1:15000-20000 GCA_015478945.1 Trachelipus rathkii
ATTTCTTTATTATTATTATTATTATTATTATTATTATTATTATTATTATTATTATTATTATTATTATTATTATTATTATTATTATTATTATTATTTATTATTATTATTATTATTATTATTGATTATTATTATTATTATTATTATTATTATTATTATTATTATTATTATTATTATTATGGGGATCTCTAATTATTAATTTTTTTTAGTTAGGCGCTTCGATCTTTTTATTCTTTAATAAAAAAATATGTATCCCACATTTCTAAAAAATTTATTAAAAAATAAACACTTAATTACGCTTTAATACTAATATAATTGACCAATGAAACAATTTTCTTTTTCATTTTCATTGTTCCCTTCCCTTCCCTTCTTCTTCCTTTTCGTTTCCTTTGTTCATTGCCTATTTTTCCGCTATTTGTGAGGGTAGGGGAAGGTTTGAATGGTTGCCCCATTTTTCTTAATTTTTTTGACCTAGAAGTTCAGAATTTGGAAGCTTTGCGTCGTCGTTGTTTAATGTTGTTTTTTGCATAATATTCTATTACTGACCTCGTTAGGGTTATATACTAGAGATCTTGAAAAGCCTTCTCTCACTCCAAATTTGTTCATCTTGATGTCGATCTTGGCTGTTGCTTTTCACTTTATGTTTTTTTTAATTAATTAAAGTGTTCTTGATTATATCCATCTATGATCAGAAGTTTGGGGTCCCGCTTGTCACTCCGGAGGTCACCACTTGTTTTAATTTTGGTTTGATAAAACACCAGTAATGATTTATATTTTTAATAAATAAATTCGCAAATGGTAGACGAACACAAAAGCTATGCATATAATTGGATATTTTAATATGTTATTGAATAAGAGCACCTTACTAAGCGCTATATCTGGTCCATTGAATTTTTGCTTTAATGCATTTTTAATAGATAAATGAAATGCACAGGCTATAGGGAGTTAATTATATTGACTACAAGCAGGATGCCCGAAGGGATAACCTCTCTCTGCTCTATCGTTCGCCCAGGTAACTATAAAATAATAAGCTCTCATAGTTTTAAGAGAGGCTTTAATTTTGACCAATCAGGACCCTTTTTCTTGGCACTAACATTTAGTATCCCTAATAGTTATTCAATTTATTTAAATACAGTATTTGTCATACAGTAAGATTATTAGAATAACGTAATCAATTAACATTATTAAGTATTGCTCAAGCTCAGCATATATATATATATATATATATATATATATATATATATATATATATATATATATATATATATATTTTATATATATATATATATATATATATATATACATATATATATATATATATATATAAAGAAAAGAATTTATTAAAAAGGTATTTTATTTTTTTTTAAAAAAACGACTATTTATTACTCCAATTTATAATGAAGGATAAAAATAAACCTAATTCAGAATTTCAGATTACCCCCCATCCCCCACAAAAAAAAATCCAAATGAAATTTTGTCCCAAAATTTTGAAAATACAAAATGGAGGAGAACACAACGAAAGAAAGAAAATTTTCTCCTCTCTCTCTCTCTAAAAAAAAAAAAAAAAAAAAAAGCTTTTTAATTTAAATGTCTCGGCGACACCTTCTCAGGTGATAAATGACCAGAAGGGAAATGACGTGGAAAGATTCCCTGAATAAATTTTAGTCTAATCGGGAGTGCCTATGAAAAGGATTGGGAAAAGGAAAGGAAAAGGAAAAAAAAAAAAATGACGGTGCCTCAGTGGTGGCGCTTGCACACTTCGCTAATGAAAGGCTTTTCAATAGAGTGAAGAAGAAGCTCTTTCGGGTTCTGAATAAGACCAAAATTAATTAGATTCTTTGGTTAATAAAAACAATAAGATAAATGTACACATGGAAGTATACTCAGAGGAATACATGAATTCATTATTTACACGCAGCCAAGTATGCACACAAGCACACGTTATATATATATATATATATATATATATATATATATATATATATATATATATATATATATATACCTATACTATATATATATATAATATATATGTATTTTTTTTTAGATATTGTTAGTATGATATAACAATAATCAAATACTGATAAGAAAGATAGAAATTTGAAAATATTAAAATTAAATAAAATATTAAATAAAAACTTCATTTGCAGCGAGAAGAAAAACACATTTAGCACTAAAAAGTGAAAGAATTTAAAGGTAGGTAAAAAATATGATTTTGAGGGTAAATTTCTCTCCTTATTGATTTCTTGTTTTCATATATTGATTCTGTGTATACTTAAC
Organism: Trachelipus rathkii; assembly: GCA_015478945.1. Lineage (NCBI taxonomy): Eukaryota > Metazoa > Arthropoda > Malacostraca > Isopoda > Trachelipodidae > Trachelipus > Trachelipus rathkii. Next base: position 17,278 of record JABUQX010123321.1, read on the forward strand.
AAAACTTATCATAACTGACTAGGAGGTCCTAGAACCAAAACCTAACTTACTATTGATCGGCGATGCAGTAATAAAATCTAATCTATAGCAGATCTGACAATTCGTGATAATACCTAACCTAGATGGATCTACTTTGCCGTAACTTTTTCTCTTTTTTGGGTTTTTCTAAATAAGATTTTTGCATTTTAGATATTACGGAGTCTTCTCGCTTCCCGGTAGCTGCCAAACGTACGATGCTTAAAAAGTAAGATTTTATTAAATAACTATTTTTTTTGTATTTAAAATTTTTGATCCTGCTTATCAGCACTCAAATTTATTGTTAGCATCATATAATAGCAAAAATAATCACTGATCCATGAAACTCATAAGGACTTATATATATATATATATATATATATTATATATATATATATATATATATATATATATATATATATATATATATATATATATATATATATATATATATATATATATATATATATATATATATATATATATATATATATTCATATATATGAAACTAAAGAAGTTACCCTCATGATAATAAATTTTCAGAGTCCAAAATGATATATCGATATATTTATATCGGTGATCCCTATATTGAAAACCTATTGAAATATTCATTGTTGATAAATAAAGAAAGCGACCATTTTGGGTTTTGGCCTCATAGGAATAAGTTGACTTGGCTAGTGCTGTGCAAATTTAAATTTAAAGATTTATTTACTCGATTTTAAATATGAATTTATAGGATCTATTTATTTAACATGAGTGTTCCATTCACACTATGAATTTATAGGATCTATTTCACATGAGTTTTCCATGACATTTAAACAGTTATTTAGTGACTTTTAAATATTAATTTATGTCATTTAATATATATTTATAATGAGAATGGCCTTTAAAAGCCTTCCTAAAGCATTTTCATTGCATTTTACAAGACACAAAGCAGGTATAATATATGGCAAAATTTTAAGGAAAATAGGTACAATTTTTTTATATTCTAATGACGAAAGATTCAAACTAACTAGGGCCAAGTAAATAACTATCTTAAACACTACGTGAAGTTTAGTAGTTATTGAAAGCACTATATATATATATATAACATATATATATATATATATATATATATATATATATATACATATATATATATATATATATATATATATATTTATATATATATGTATATATATATATATATATATATATATATATATATATATATATATATATATATTCTATACTACTCTATCTATACTACCTATATACTCAAATAAAATCATTATTAATAATGGTTGAGACCTTTCATAATTTATTAGGTTTGAGAACTTGGGGGTTCCATAATCCATTAGGTTAGGTAGTACTTTGGGGCTTCCATGATCCATTAGGTTAGGGCGTACTTGTGGGCCTACATAATCCATTAGGTTAGGGCTACTTGGGGGCTTACATAATCCATTAGGTTAGGGCTACTTGGGGGCTATTAAGTATAGGTTAGGATACACAGAGTTTGTTAGGCAGACATAGATTTGCTATATACTGCATACATATATATATATATATATACCTATAACTTTATATATACTCTATACCTATATATATATATATATATATATATATATATATATGCTATATATATATATCGAGAATTATATCGATATATCCAATACTCGATATATCGATATAGTTCGATATATGATTTTGATCACAGAGTTATTCTAGTGTATACTGTACTATATATATATATATATATATATATATATATATATATATATATATATATATATATATATATATTTTTATATATACTTACATACCAGTTGCACTTTCTATATATTCCTCTTTGTCTCTATACTCTTCTCTACACCATATATAACGCATATATATATATATATGATCATTTTAATTATTTCTTCAGACATTTTAATTATAATGATTTGAAGGGATTCGATTACTTTTGGTTAAAGTTAAAATGAAAAAGGAAAACGATGATACGGAAAAAGAACACATTTATTATTAGCTTCGCACCGTCAAACAACGAAAATAAAATACATAATAAAAAACTGCCTAGTATTTTACCTAGTATTTGTTATCAAAAATATTTTCATGGAAATATACTTAACAGGAAAATATATTATTTTGAGTTTCACACCTTCAACCAGCGAAAAAATTTAAAGTTTTAGTAGTAATTTTTGGGTCTTTATAACGTATTTTGAATTTGTTTAACATACTATATCTTAGTAAATAATAATTTCTCCAGGAAAAATTATGATTTTCATAATTAGTGACTCACATATTATATGATTACAAAATTTCATTATAAAATGAAATAATTAACCGATGGGAAAAGGCCCAAAACAATTAAGATATTAGCTAATTCTGAGGCCAGTTGAACAAAGAAAGGTTGTGTGCGTGTGCGTGTGCGTGTGCGTGTGCGTGTGCGTGTGGGTGTGGTGGGTGTGGGTGTGGGTGTGGGTGTGGGTGTGGGTGTGCGTGTGCGAGTTTGCGTAGACAGAAGTGTCACGCGAGTTCTTCACCAGAAAGTGTTATGAGAACAAAGGATTCATTTGAAATCATTTGAAATGTATAGTATCCTTTATTATTACAACAGTATAAGGAAGATAATGCAGCCATTTAGGGGTCAGAAGGAGTGTTAAAAATTCCAATAAAACCATGAGAATAGATAGGATAGTTGAGAAGACAAATAGACCACACCCTTTCAA
>JABUQX010123322.1:7500-19776 GCA_015478945.1 Trachelipus rathkii
CTGTTGGTTGAAAGTTATAATCCCCAAATGCAGACAAAATCCTAATCAAGTTGGTTTCTCTATCACTGTCCATAAATTGTTTCGACTCCGGCAAGTTCACTTAACAACTGGAAAGTAGGTTAGGTGTTTTAGTGAGTAGGTGGTGATTAGATGGCGCAGCACCATTGACAATCGTTCGAGCCTCCGTGCGATTAGACTTTGTGTGAATGTATTTTAAGAGGAATGTCTCTTTGAATATATGAAAAGAATATTTTGTGAATTATGGTTGGTTTGGAATAATTAAGTACTGGTATGGTTGGAGCTCGCACAGAATATTTGATAGTTTTATTTGATTCTGAGGTCAATTTTTCATTTTGCTTCCCTCCACTGTAAATCAGAACCCGTTCTAACTGTTCCGGTGATATACGTCATAGGGATATTGACTTCAGAAATAGTAGTAGTCAGAAAACTTCTGAAACTTATTTGTTTTACATTTCATTTACTCTTCGATACACCAAAAGCTCCTCCTTTCGTCGAATAAAAAAAAAATATCTTTTCTTTTTCATCTTTTCCCGAAATTATTTTTCCTAACTTTGATTTTCCCTTTTGTTCCTAAATAATTTTAAATGATTTTTGGCCTGCTTTCTTGCCTTAAAAGTTGAACTCTTCTTTCCGTTCTAACTTCTCTTTAGACAATTTTGGTTACTCTCCTCCATTTCAGAACTCATTCATCCTCCTCCCAAATTCATATATTTTTATAAATGACGAATATCATAAAATCTTTTATGAATGAATATTCCTTTCTCTATATGCACTAAGAAATCATTTTGGTCTGATGGTATTTCTTTGGTAGTTATCTAAATTTGTAATTCTAAACTTGTAATGTGCTATGACAAGCTGTATCTTATCTGACCATAAACTTGCATTTTTCCTTCTTGCCGGAAGTGTGCGTAATAAAGAATTTAAATCTTAGATACGCAGCCAAACTTAAAATACATAGCAGCTAGTCTTAAAGAACCTATTTTAGATCTCTCTCTCTCTCTCTCTCTCTCTCTCTCTCTCTCTCTCTCTTCTCTCTTCTCTCTCTTCTCTCTCTCTCTCTCTCTCTCTCTCTCTCTCTCTCTCTCTCTCGCATCCTTGATTTCATGGTTTCAAAAGAGAAACCATAGTAGTTTTCAATACTTCAAAAACTCACTACTTTTATCATTCTACCAGATTCACTTTTCAACGGGACTTTAACACCTTTCAAAACAGACAGTTTACACTTTCTTCTATTCCGAAAAATCTTGATGTTTTTCCCATGCAATCTCTCTTAAAGGAACCAAATTTCTTCTTTAACAAGACACACTTCTAAGTGGTTAATGGTTTTGAGAAGCTCCCATTACTCTTGGAGTAGGATTTTAATATTTTTGATAAATATATACACACTAAACTTGCCCACACACTCTCACTGCCAATCTTTTCTCTGCTCCTACAGCGAATTGTCTCCTTTTCCTTAGTAAGAGAATACTAGAGATGTACCATTGGAAAAAAAAACTAATATCATCTCTTTAGTCGGATGTTCCGCCTTATACACTCTCCCACCCAACTTAACATCTTATGCTCCTCACTCATTTACACCACAAACTCACTGAAACGCTTTTAATTCAGTTTCTTTGTCCATATGAATAACACACATTCAAATTTCCTGTAATGAAATGAGCTAATAATTCCTCGCGAGAATTATGATTGTTTTGGGTACTTTGTTCAGAACATATTACGTGTGCCTCGGTTTTATTCTTCTTTGCTCAACTTAAACTTTTACAGATTTTGCCAGTAAGTTGAAATACTTTGCACATGCATAGTCATTCATACACTCACACACACACACACACACACACATATATATATATATATATATATATATATATATATATATATATATATATATATATATATATATATATATATATACTCATATATATATATATACTGCTAACTATATACCTGCTGTATATAAATATATATGAAAAAACATGCAAAGAAGAAAACAAATTCCTTTTTAGGGACTTTTCATATTTAATGTTAATAGATTTTCAATGCAAAAAAAATAGAATGTTAACAATATACATTTAACAAATGGAACCCAAATGAAATATATGTATATATATTAACAAAAACATTTTTCAAAATAAGTGTGAAAGTGAAAATATATAAAAAGAAGCTGATAGTAAATAAAAAGATTACTGACTAAAATTGAATTATAAATGAATAGGAAAAGAAAGGAAAATTAATTTGTGTGTTTTCCTCATCTTTCTCCATATTTAAAATTAGCTTCCCAAGAACAATTTTATTTATCAAATTGTAAGATATATACTATATATATATATATATATATATACTCTTCTTTCTCTCATATATATATAACCAATAACCAATAACCAATAACCACTCTTCTTCATATACATAGATTTTTGTTTAAAAAATATAACAAAAAACATATGTATATATATATATAACATGTTTATATATATATATATATATATATATATATATATATAGATATATATATATAAATAATAATAACCTTATATATATATGTATATATAACAAACATATATATATATGTATATATATATAATATAACATTTATAAAAATGGAAATAGACCTTTGCTTAACATAATAATAAGATAAATAATATACATACATCATCACCTACCTTCTTTCCAATGGCTGAGAGTTAGCGTAACATGCGCTGAGCAGAAAGTATTGAAGATATGACGCAGAGTCAAAGCCCTGTACCGCCCCTTGATACCCTTAAGTTAGAACTCGTCGCAGTCAGAATAATCTACCCTAGGGCTTCACGAGACTGCGACTTAACCTCACTGTGGCATCTCGTCAAAGTGGGGTTTATCACTTTGTCCAGGTGGGCCACAACCATATCCCCTCACAAAACCCCACCATTCACTCCTGTTATGCATCTTTCTTCTCGCCTCTGCCAAACTCACATTTCTCTCCTTCAGGCATTCCTTTACTGACTCAATCCACTTTTTCTTCGGTCTCACAACCGGTCGATTCCCAACACACTCACCACTATACATCCGCTTAACCAACTGACTATCATCCATCCTTTCCACATGACCAAACCATCTCAATGTTCTTTCATTTATTCTCTCTTACTAATTTCTTCACACCACACAACTCCCTAATGCGTTCATTCCTCATTTTATCAATTCTTCTCTCCCCTAACACATCCCTATGTTTGTCCATCTTAAAACATTGTACCTAAGATCTTTACCTCTTATTCCATACCATAGTTTCACTACTATACATTAACTCAGGTAACAACATACCCTCATGCAAAACCCTAGCGCATTCAAGACCTTACATCCACCAAGGATTTAATTGCACCAGCCACATTTCTACCATTCACAACTTTCCTACTACACTCTGTGTCATCCATTCCCTTTTCATCCAACATGTATCCTAAATATTTTAACTCAAACTCAGACACGGTTCAATTGCTCACCATCCAACAACTTCACACCGAGGACCGTCCTCACTCACAACCATAACCTTACTCTTATCTACGTTTACTTTCAAACCCCTCCTTTTATATATATATATATATATATATATATATATATATATATATTATATATAGAAGCATATATATAACTTATATATATATATATATATATATACTATATATATATAACAATACTGTACATATATATTCTTATATTTATCTCTATATTTATTTATATAACATATATATATATATATATATATATATATATATATATATATATATATATATATATATATATATATATATATATTTATATATTTAGTAGTATACTATATATATAGAGATGTGTATTGTGGGAATGTATCTGCTGTAATGTATGTGTGTATGTGTGTGTGTGTGTGTGTAGGTGTGTGTGTGTGTGTGAGGGTTAAGGCAAGATTTGTAGAAGCTTGAGTTGAGAATTTTTTTTTCAAGCCTATTTTCATTTGCTCCTGGAGTCTAACTTGAAGGGTATCATCATCGGTTAAAACAAAAACACTTTCCTGAGCGGGAGGAGGAGCTACACTTTTTTTTTCTTTTTTCTTTTTCTTTTTTCGTTTCTTCTTTCGTTTTTTGGAACGTTTACTCTTTTGATAAAATTCTGAATAAGTTTGTGATAAAAGTTAACGGATACAAATTAAAAGGACAAAATATTTCTGAACTAATTTCTATAAAGCCATTTTTATATATGTATATATATATATATATATATACTATATATATATCTAAATAATATATATATATATATATATATATATATATATATATATATATATATATATATATATATATCTACTACTTCATAACTATATATCTTGCTTACACACATATATATATATGTATATATATATATAACTTATAATATATATAACAATAATAACTATATAATATATATATAATGTACAACCTTGTAATAACAATATATATAACTCATCATTAACTGTATAACTAATATATGTATTTGCTTACATATATATAATAATAATAATATATATATATATATATATAATATATATAATATAATAATAACCAATAATATATATATATGCTATTATATATAATAATATAATATAACTAATACAACAACCTTTGCTATATTCTTATATATATATATATAATATGTTTATATAGCAATAACCAATATATATGTATGTTTGTAATATATATAATAATAATAACATAATATATAATCCGTAACTATGTAATAATAACCATAATATAATATAATATATATAATTTATAACTAATAACAACAATAACAATAATATATGTAATAATATATATATAATATAATATGTAATATATGTATATATATATATATATATGCTATATATATCCACACAGGTGGGGTTAGGGTGAATTACATCCACGGAAATAGAATTGTTAAGTAGTAGAGCATGACGTAAATTGAAAGAAAAGCCCTTCACACCTTCCTCTCATACCCGTAGTGAGAGCCCTTCGCAACCAAAACTCCACCATAGGGCTTCACAAAACCGCGACGGTCCCCCACTATGGTATCTGGTCAATGTAGGGTTCATCGCTGGTTCAGAGCCACAACCATGCCCCCTAACAATACCCCGCCATTCACTCCAATTATGAATCTTTCTTCTTGCCTCTGAAAACTCACATAATTATCCTTCATACACATACTACTCCTTTACTGACTCAATCCACTTTTTCTTCGGTCTCCCAGCCGGTTCGATTCGTAGCACATACTTACCACTATACAACCCCTTAACCAACCAACTATCATCCGTCCTTACCATATGAACAAACAAGCCATCTTAATACACCGTCATTTATTTTCTCATTTAAGCCTTTGTTCATACCACACAATTCCCAAACGCGTTCATTCCTCATTTTATCACTTCTTCTCACACACCTATCACGCCGCTAAGATTATCCATCTAAACAGATTGCACCTTTGACCTATTTCTCTTATTCCACACCATAGTTTCGCTACTATACATTAAACACCAGTAACAGCATACCCTCATGCAAAACCCTAGCGTACTCAAGACTTAGTACCTTTGCATTCACCAGATAATTAATTGCACCAGTCACCTTCCTACCATTCATTACTTTCCAACAACACTCTGTATCATCCATTTCATTTTCATCCAATATATAACCTAAATATTTAAACTCAGATACTTGCTCCAATTGCTCACCATCTAACATGATTTCACAACGCGGACTCCCCTCACTCATTACTATCACCATAATCTTATCTAAATTTACTTTCAAACCACTCCTTCCACATACCCTGCCAAACCCCTCTACCGATCCTCAAAAACTTTCTTCAGATTCACAACACAAAACCAAATAATCAGCGTACAATAAAAATGGTACCCTCCACTCACTTCCATTCTCCATCATTCTAACACCTTCTCCTACCCCTACTTCCAATTCTTTCATCACCCCATCCACACATCACCCCATCGAGACATAACACATCCCTTCCTCACTTCACTATTAATATTAAACCATTCACTTTCCTCTCCATTTATTCTTTCACACGCTTCACTATCGACATACATACTTTTGATTCCATTCAGAAACCTTTTTGCTTTGACATTGATAGTGACACAACTCAAAATGCATACATTTCAGAAGACACGTTTTTAATGCTTATATTTTTGAAATGGTAAATACAGACCTTATTAATTATTAATATTAATTATTATAATAACTTGTTATGTGTGATGTCCCGTGTGTGTGTGTGTGTGTGTGTGTGTGAGTGTGCTGTGTGTGTGTGTGTGTAGTGTGTGTGTGTGTGTGTGTGTGTGTATGTGTTTGTGTAAAAATACAATCGGTAGAGTCGCAAGACATAGGGTTCGGGTTCGATCCCTCTTCCGGATTCTAGGTAGAAATTACCTAGAGTCGTTCCCCCTACTAGAATAGGGTAATTCCCGTGAGGTCTCAACTTTTATTTAATAATGCCACCGCGGGCAGTGGGTTCGCATCTATACGCGGCCTTTCAGTGCGAGAAACAGAAGAGTGATTTGTAATTGAATAGATTGTTCTATTTTGTGTTGGCAATGTTGGTAGTGATGTGTGTATTAAGATTAGTGTAATACACTATGCCGTAAACTGCAATAGGTAAATATTACCGAAAATCTCCTACTGACGACAATACAATTTTTGTGTCCCTTCACGTAGCCGAACGAGGATACGAACCCTAACTGAGAGGGAATCCGCGTTATATATATATATATATATATATATATATATATATATATATATATATATATATAATAACATATATATATATATACTACTATATATATATATATATACCTTATATATATAACTATACTATATATATATTTATAAACTAATGTCTGAATATATATATAGAATTTTCAATAATTAAACTAACATTAGTAGCTTTAAATTTTATGAACTTTTGAATGTTATCTTTTTGAAATGCCAAATCAAAACTGTAGTCAGATTCAAATCCAATTTAAACTTCAAAACTTGACAAATGTTATCAAATCCTTGTGGTAAGCTTTGGCGTTTTTAAACAAGTAAGACTGAACATGTTTGATAATTTTAATTGTTTAGACTTACGTAGCAAGAACATCTAATAATTTTTGTTATGTCGAAAACGAAAATTTGTTTCAAAATTAATTATAGATTTTTAAAAAAAAATTAGAATCAAAGCTGAGGAGATGGTCAAATTTTTGCCGTCTCCAGAACTGTTATTTTAAAATCCGCTGCGCGTCTCCGCCTCCGGCTCTGGCTTCGGCTCCGGATCCGGCTCCGGCTTCGGCTTCGGCTCCAGCTCCGACTCCGGCTTCAAACCGCTTTATCCTATAGTAAAGAGTTTTTGCTCTAGCTCCTACTCAACCCTCAAATAAATCCTGCTTCGACTCCGGCTCCAACTCCATCATTTTAAAAAATGGGGATCGTTTACAGAACCACGTTTATTTTATGGGATTTTTCCGGCTCCCAATTTTGAGTCTTGGAGCTTCACCAAGAGATTTCAGTTCTCACTGGGTCAAAAACTTTGTGGCTGCGCAGTTTCCGACCTGGCTCCATTTCGAAACCTTCTGTAACACACACACACACACACACACACACACACAAACACACACACACACACACACACACACACACACACACACACACACCTACACACACACTCATATATACAAAGATATATAATATGTTTTCTACTGGAAAAAAACGTTTCACCAAGTATATATGCTAATAATATATATATATAATAACAATAATATAATACATACATCCGTACTAAAAATAAAAAGCAAAGAATAAGACGAACGTTAAAAATATATATACTTTTCGATATTTTTTTAAGAATATATGTATATAACCATAATAATAACAATATATATAATGATATTTTTTTAAGATTATGTCTGTATAATAATGTTTTTATACGTATGTGAACGAGTATGTAATAGTATGTGTATTTATAACAACAATAACAATAAAAACAACAGAAGTAACGAACTAAAAATATATACAATACTTTTCGATATTTTTTTATAGATATGTCTGTATAAATAAATGTTTAGAAATATAATATTGATAATAGCAATATTATAATAATAATAACCATATGTAATATGTATATATATATATCTTCATATATGTATTAACATAAGTATAATATAATGTAATAATATATATATATGTAATATATATGCATATATCATATAATAATAATAATAATATGTAATAATAATATATAATATATCATATATATAATAATATATATATATATATAATATATAATATTTACTAATAATATATATAATAATATAACCAATAATATAATAATATATAATAATATATATATATCTTTCATAATATAATAACAACATAATAATATATAATAATAATATATATTTATATGTTATAATAATAATAATAATATATATAATAATATATAATAATAATAATAACAATAACAATAATAATAATAATATATGTAATATAGCATAAAACAATAACAACCAATATAATATAACCAATAATAACCAATATATGTATATGTATAATATGTATGTAATAGGATTGGCCAACATATAATGCTGTATATGTATGTATGATTTATAACAGCAATATAGCAACAATTTCAACAAAATTCCGGCCACTGCCAACATATAACAACATGTATGGCATATATATAATATAATAATAATATGCTTGCTAATAATATGTATATATGTTTATATATGTAACAATATGTAATATGCTATCATATATATTTATAAAAGCATAATATAATAATATATATATATATATATATATAATATATATGTATATATGACTTGTATCAACGTAATAATATGTAATATGTATATATAATAATAACAACAATAATAATAACAATAATAACAATATGTATATATAACCAATAATAATAATATATATATATAATAACCAACAACATATATGTACTCTGTATATATATGTAAACTATGGAAATATGTGCTGTATGTATATATATATGCTATATATATATATATATATATAACACTCTTCACTTAACTAACTTCTTGTATATATATGTATATATATATAAATATAGTATATATATATATAAGCTGGTGGCGAAACCTTGCACAAATTTCTAGCGAAATTATTCTCAAAATGCCTAAAAGAACAGAAAATTCCTGACTAGTGGAAAAGCGCTGAGGTCATTCTACTATTCAAAAAGGGATCCCATGAGGGCCTTAAGATTTTAGACCGATCATTCTTCTCTCAGTCATATATAAAGTTTTCACCAAGATTATTCAAAAAAGAATAGGCAGAATATTAAATGAAGCCCAACCTAAAGAGCAGGCTGGGTTTAGGAATGCTTTAGTACAACAAACAACATCCAAATAGTACAACAAATTATTAAAAGACATATTGAACATACTTTGCAACTACGCATTACTCTTATTGACTATGAAAAGCATTTGATTCAATAACCAGACGCGTTATTCTCAATTCAATTTACAACCAAGGTGCGGAAACTGCTTATATCATGTTGCTTCAATCCATATATGAAAATGTAACTTCGAACGTTTGTATTAATGATGATAAAATACAAATAAATGTTGAAAAGGGAGTACGGCAAGGAGACACAATCTCGCCCATACTGTTCTCAGCCTGCCTGGAAGAGGTTTTTCGAAAGCTAGATCGGGATCAGGAAGGTTTGAAGATAAATGAAACCTATTTAAGCCATCAAAGATTTGTGTATGATAAATTCTCACATGACCCAGAAGAATTGCAGCATCACCTATAGGAGACCTTAACAGAAATGGCGAACCCTTTGGTTTGAAAATGAACTTGAGGAAGAGTCAAGTTATTATTAATATGTTTGCAAGAGTGCAAAATATCATGGTATTCGGAGAAAGACCAGAGCGAGTTGATCACTACGTTTGCCTCGGTCAAAGGGTTTCACTGGAAGGTGACACCATTAAAGAGATAGAAAGAAGAGTGAAATTTTGGTTGGCAAGCATTTGTTAAGCTATACGTAATTTTTAAAAATAATCTCCCCATTTGCCTTAAAAGGAAAGTATTTGATTAACACATCCTACCTGTTATGACCTACGGTAGCGAGACGTGGACAATATCGCTAAGTTATTAAAAAAACTCCGGGTGGCGCAGTGGGGCATGGAAAGGCAAATGCTCGGCATTACTAAGCGCAATCGAAAGACCTGCAAATGAATAAGGGAGCAAATAAAAGTAGGTGACATCATCGAGAGAGTAAAGAGCTTAAAGTGGAGATGGGCAGGTCAAGTTGCCCGATTAACAGACAATACGTGGACTTAAACAACGAATGGATTCCACGTGCGCCATAGGAAACGTCCACAAAAAAGGCCAAAAGCAAAATGGACAGACGACATTATAAAGTATATTGGACCTAGTTGGCAGCGGAAAGCTCGAGATCGCAATTTGTGGAAACATTATAAAGAGGACTTCATACTGCAATGGATTGATAACTGCTGAGTTATATATATATATATATATATATATAATAATATATATATATATATAACTAATAATATATAACTAATAATATAATATATATATATACTAACTGCTATAAAATATATATATATTTATAAATGGACATATCATAATAATAATAATATATATGCGATATAGCATAACCAGCCAGCCAACCATATAACCAGCAATAACCAATAATATATATATATATGTAATAATAACCAACCAATAGCCAGCCAGCAACCAGCAGCAACCAATAACAATATATGCTCATTAGCCAGCCTTCTTCAATAATGTATATCAATAACCAATAGCCAATAACCAATAACTATATATCTTCTGTATGTATGAAGTGATTTAGAAAATAATAATAATAATAATAATAATAATAATAATAATAATAATAATAATAATAATAATAATAATAATAGTAATAATAATAATAATAATAATAATAATAATAATAATAATAATAATAATAATAATAATAATAATAATAATAATAATAATAATAATAATAATAATAATAATAATAATAATAATTAGTTCGTTTTACTTAAAATATAAGAATTATTTTTACCCAAAAATTACCATTTCTTCGTGGATGGTGTTGTGGTGTTAAGAGGGCGACTCTGAATGCAAAGATGGTTGATCGAGTCCTGTTTCAATGTGACTTTAAAGCTTAACAAAATGTGTTTCATCTCCAGTTAATGTCGCTACAGTAACCTAAAAGTAAGCGTTTTCCATATAGGTTGGATACACAGTGTTGATAATTGGATGCTAAGTTTTGGTATAATGAATTTGGCCGAAAATGATTAGACTGGCCAGCCTCATGAAAGCACATGCATGTAACTTTAAAACTATAACAGCTACACGAAAATAAATATCATTTTTGATTTAAGCAAGCAATTTCATCGCGGAAACTTAAAAAAAAATTATTTTATTCTAATATTTATTAATAACACCTTAAATATTAGTATAATCTTAGGTCTGGCAGCGTACACTCTCATTAACCTTCAATTTCTGCAGTAGTACGAGGGAGCAAGAGTTACCAAATATTATTTTTTTTTATTATGATCTGGAGAAAATGTTAATTTTTCTTTTTATTTCCTTTTTAGGGGGTTCGAGCCGACGGAGGGACAGAGGGGGACGAAGTCCCCCCCCCCGTCGTCCTCCGGTAGGCCGAGGAACCCCGACTCTGTCCATCTTTGTGGTTTACCCTTGGGATATCTTTTAGTTAAAAAAAATCGACATTTGGCAATTTTGACGTTTCCTCCGAGCGCTAGAGCTCCTTCGTTCTTCTCAAAAAATTATCATTATCATACAGATTTTCCAACATTTTTAACAATTTTAAATTTTCAAAAGCGTTATTTTTTTTTTTTAATTTCATGGATAAAAATATCTCCTGATTAATAAAATTTATATTTTCCTGTAGCTGTTATAGTTTTGCTACATGCATGTTGCTTTCGGGATGCTGACCGATTAGACTTAACAGTAACTTCAGATTTATAAGTTATTTTAACTTTCATAAAGGAAGTTAACCATAAAATATTTCATTTATAATCATTTATTTTTAGGTTGACCACAATTTAACCACAATCTAATTTTAAATTTATCACAAATATTTGCAATGAAAACCCATATTATTATAGTTAAAAAATTTTTCAACCATTAATTTTTTTCACAATGTATGTATATAGGATAAGTGAAAGAGGTTCATATATATATATATATATATATATATATATCTTTATCAACTGCTATGTAT
>JABUQX010123323.1:0-34822 GCA_015478945.1 Trachelipus rathkii
TCTGAATGAAAAATATTTGGATATATAAAAAACATAATATTGAAATTTCCAATCAATGCATGTGCAATTGAAGTCTCTTTAATGGTATTAATAAATTTTCTTTCATGCTTATTGAACTTGCCTTTCAATGAAACACATTTTATTTTTTTTAAAATGGCAAGATATACTCGTTAAAAAACTCAATTTTAAAAGATTTAACAAATAATTCAAATGTTCAATTTAGGAAAAATCGTACTTTTAAGAGTTCTAAATTCGTTAATGTGAAAATTTAAAAAAAGCGTAATGTTTAGAAGTTAAAAATTTTTTATTAAAAAACATGTTTCAAGACTAATGAAATAATTGGTATACAAAAACAAATATTGAAGATTTCATTAAAAAAACGTAATTTTAGACACCTAAAACTATTAATAATTCACTTTTCTGCTTTTTGAAATTGCAGAGTTTCATATGTTTTCTAACATTATTTTTTAGAATGCTGAAAATACCGTTAAAAACTCAATTTTAAGATTGTAACAAATAATTTCAAATGTTTGAAGATTTAGAAAAATCGTACTTTTAAGAGTTCGTAAATTTGTTAATGTGAAAATTTAAGAAAAAGCCCGTAATTTTAGAAGTTAAATTTTTTTATTAAAACAGTTTTCACAACAATGAAATATTTGGTATATAAAAGCACAAATATTGAAATTTCATTAAAAACAGTTCAATTTTAAGACACCTAAAACAATTAATTAAATTCTCTCGCTTGTCTGCTTTTTGAAAATGCATTTAAAGAAACACATTCTTTTCAAATGCTGAATTTACCGTTAAAAAAACTCCAATTTTTAAGATTAACCAAATAGATTTCCAATGTTGAAATTTAGGGAAAAAATCGTAACGTTTAAAGAGTTGCCTAAATTGTAATGATGAAAAATTTTAAGCAAAAGGCGTAATTTTAGAAGTTAAATTTTTTTATTGAAACAGGGTTTCACAACTATCCGTGAATATTGGTATATTTAAAAAAAATATTAAAATTTCATTAAAAAAACCGTTCAATTTAAGAACACCTAAAACTATTTAATAAATTCACTTTCTGCTTTTTGAAATAGCATTTCAATGAAACACATATTTTTTCAAATGGCTAAAAAATACCGTTAAAAAACTCAATTTTTAAGATTTACCAAATTAATTTCAAATGTTTGAAATTTAGGAAAAATCTACCTTTTAATATTCTCAAATTGTAATGTGAAAATTTAAGGGAAAAGAAAAAGCGTAATTTTTAGAGTTAAAATTTTTTTTAAAAAAAATAGTCATACTAATTGATAATATTGGTATCTATTAAAAACAAAAAATTGTAAGTACATGTAAAAACGTCATTCTAATTAACCTAAAAAATATTAATAAATTTACTTTTTCTTTCTTTTTGGGAAATTTGGATTCAAATGCAAAACCAACATTAATTTTTTTCAAAAATGCGGAAAATAGTTAATAAGAAACTCAATTTAGATTAACCAAATAATTTCAAATGTTGGGAAAATTTAGGTAAAATTCTACTTTTAAGATATTAATTTGTTAATGTGAAATTAACATAAGCGTAAATTTAGAAGTAAAAATTTTTATGAAGAACAGGTTTTCAAAACTAAGAAATATTTGGTATATAAAAAACAAATGATTTGAAATTTCATTAAAAAACTTTCATTTAAGACACCTAAAAAACTATTAATAATTCTCTTTTTTCTGCTTTTTGAAATTGCATTTTCAATGCCAACACATTATTTTTCCAAATGTGTAAAATCCCGGTTAAACTCAATTTTAAGATACAAAATAATTTCAAAATGTTGAAATTTAGGGAAAATTGTACTTTTAAGGAGTTTGCTAAAGATTTGTAATGTGGAAAATTTAAGAACAAAGCGTAATTTCAGAAGTTAAAAGTTTTTTTTAAAAACAGTTTTCACACTAATGAAATATGGTGAAAAACCAAATTGAAATTCATTAAAAAACTCAAATTTAAGACACCTAAAAACTATTAATAAAATTACTTTTTTGCTTTTTTGAAAATTGGCACTAATGGGGTTGTCATTTCTTTTTCCAAATGGCTGAAAAATAACCGTTTAAAAAACTCAATTTCAAAATTTACCAAATAATTTCAAAATGTTGAGAGATTTAGGAAAATTCGTACTGTTAAGAGTTTGTAAATTGTAATGGTGAAATTTAGAAGAAGAAGGCGAATTAGAAGTTTAAATTTTTTATTAAAACAGGTGCACAACTAATGAATATTTGGTATATAAAAACAAATATGGAAATTTCATTTAGAAAACGGTTCAATTTTGAACCAATTCAACTATAAATAAAAATTTCTTTTTTCTGCTTTTTGAAATTGCTTCAATTGAAAACAACATTATTTTTTTTAAAAATGGCTGAAAAATACCGTTAAAACTCAATTTTAAGATTTAACAAATTTAATTCTCAAATGTTGAAATTTAGGAAAATCGTACTCTTTAAGAGTTCTAAAATTGTTCAATTGTGAAATTTAGAAAAGCGTAATTTTTAGAAGTTAAAATTTTTTAGTAAAAAACAGGTATTTTCAACACTAATGAAATATTTGGTTTACAAAAACAAATATTGAAATTCAATTAAAAAACGACGTAATTTTAGACACCTAAAGAACTATAATATAAATTCACTTTTTGCTTTTTGAAATTTGCATTTCAATGAAAAAAATTTAATTTTTTTCAAAATGCTGAAAATACCGTTAAAAACTCAATTTTTAAGATTTTACCAAATTTTCAAATGTTGAAATTTAGGAAAAAATCGTTCTTTTAAGTATTAATAATTTGAAAATGTTAGAAAAATTTTAAGAAAAAAAGGTAATTTCAGAAGTTTAAAATTTTTTATTTAAAACAGGTTCTCAAAACTAATGAAATATTTGGTATATAAAAACAAATATTGAAATTTCATTAAAAAACGTCAATTTAAGAGCACCTAAAACAATTAATAAAGTCTCGCTTTTCTGCTTTTTTTTGAAATTGCATTTCAAATGAAACACATTTATTTTTTCAAATTGCTGAAAATACCGTTAACAAAGTTGAAACTAAGGAATTACCAATATTTCAGAATGTTGAAATTTAGGAAAAATCGGTACTTTTAAGAGTTTCTAAATTGTTGTAAATTAAAGCAAAAAAATTAATTTTTAAGAAGTTTAAATTTTTTTTATTAAAACAGGTTTTCAACAACTAATGAAATATTTGGTATAAGAAAACAAATATTGAAATTTCATTAAAAAACGCAAATTTAGACACTAAAAACTATTAATAAATTACTTTTTTGCTTTTTGAAATTGCATTTTAAAGAACACCATTATTTTTTTCAAATTGCTGAAAATTACCGTTAAAAACTCCAATTTATAGGATTTACCAAATATTTTCAAATGTTGAAATTTAGGAAAAAAATCGTTACCTTTTAAGAGTTTCTAAAATGTAGATGTGGGAAATTTAAGGTAAAAGGCGTAATTTTAGAAGTTTTAAAATTTTTATTTAAAACAGGTTTTTCACAACTAATGAATATTGGTATATAAAACAATTCTGAGACTGATTTAAAAAACTCCAATTTAAGACACCTAAAAACTATTAATGAAATTTCACTTTTTTGCTTTTTGAAATTGCCATTTTTTTAACAGTAAACCCACTATTTTTCAGACTCTGAAAACCTTTTAAAAAATCAATTTAAGATTTTACCAAATAATTTCAAATGTTGAATTAGGAAAAATCGTTTTTAAGAGTTCTATTTGTAATGTGAAAATTTAAAGAAAAAGCGCGTAATTTTAGAAGTTAAATTTTTATAAAAAAACAGGTTTTCACAACTAATGACATATTTCGTACTAAAAAAAACAAATATTATAATTTCATTTAAAAACGTCAATTTAAGGCCACCTTAAAAATATTAATAAATTTACTTTTCTGCTTTTTGAAATTGCATTTCAATGCAACAATTATTTTTTCAAAGCTGAAAAAATTACCGTTAAAAACTCAATTTTAAGATTAAACAAAATTTCAAAGTTGAAATTTAGGAAAAATCGTACTTTTAAGAGTTCTAGATTTTGTAATGTGAAAAATTTAAGAAAAGGCGTAATTTTAGAAAGTTAAAAATTTTATTTTTAAAAACAGGTTTTCACAACCAATGAAAATTATTTGGTAATTGATAAAAAACAAATATTGAAATTCATTAAAAAACGTCCAATTAAGACACCTAAAAACATTAATAAATTCCACTTTTTTTGCTTTTTGAAATTTTAATTATTAGCAAAAAAATTATCAATTCTAAGATTGACTTGAAAGTAAGTTGAGAAAATTCAACAAAATAATGTAGGTGTAGATAATTTTTGTACTAGTAATAATACTAAGTCTGTAGATAATCATAAAAAAAATAAACATTATTAATTAAGAAATTAATAAACAATTAACAAAAGAGGAAATAATAAAGCAAAGCAGAAGAATAAAGAATAAGAGATACTAATAATCAAATAATAATTAAGAATAACTCCATGTCTTGAATTTTGAAAAAAGAAAACAGATAAAGTTCTGCTCTTTGAAAAAGTTGTGAAGTAAAGCAAAAGTCTCATAGTAGTTTTTAACGTAGTGACTCGCTGCGCGACCAAGTAATTACTGTCAATCATTTTACAAATAAGCGGTCGGTATATTTAATAGGCGAAGGTTAGAGCATGGCTCTCCAAAATCAGATTTTACCGTTTTGTTGTTATTTATTAAAAAAAATATTGACAATTCAACCATAGTATTGAAAAAGGAGCAAAATCGATTAAAGCCAAATCACAGATAAATCACTACTTAATATTGAATTTTTTTTTTGCGTGTAATCAGTAAATAATTTATGATATAAGTCTCCAGTGTAATTTTTTAAACTGTTTTTATCCAGCGCACAAGGTATTGTTAATAAACAAGAACAAAATAAGATTCTTAAAAAAAGTATTGACAATTCAAATAGTATTGAAAAACAGGAGCAAAATTATTTATCAAAGCCAAATCACATTCCTTTGGAAAAGTATTAATAAAATAAAAATTTTATATTAAATAAAGTAATCTCGTTAGAACTTCATTTATTAATAGCTTTCTATATATTTTATTAAAGAAAAGCCAAGAATCTCGACACAAATAGAACTTTCCACCTCTGAAGCGAGTCGAGCAAACGAAAAGATGACAGTAGTCATGAATATTAATCTTCTTTATCTTACGATTGATGGAAGCTAGCAGGAAATTATAGCAGAGAGGATAAAACCTTTGGCGATGAAATATATAATTATAACTAACCATTCTACCGATGTAATTTAAAATTAAATATATCACAGAAAGGCACACATGTATAGAGAAGAAAGAGGCCTTTAAATCGTATTCCTGTTTTTGACTGGAGAATAAGAATTGGATGTGTCAACACATCAGAACTGTGAATTACATAGACAAAGCTATATGTTACAAGGCTCCTGTTTAGGAGAAGTCACAATAGTTGTTATTTTAGATTTATTTGTCGGTATGTGATAATCAAGCGCCCCGATATAGAAAGAGGAAGTTTTCTAAGTTATAATCGGTATAAATAATTGATTTTAGGATAGAGAAAATAGCTGAGATGAGATTTAAGTAACAGCCTACCGGAAAATAAAAATATAAAAAACTTTTTACTTTAAATAACAACTTTTTATAAGGATAAATATTTTATTAAATTAATTCAATGATTAAAAATATATTAAAAAAAGTATTATTGAAAATTTAATACTAATGTGGATGTTATTCAAACTATAAGAGACACTCTCACGAAAATCCAATAATATATTACTAGTTGTATATATGAGTTTACATAATTATTAAGATTATAATTATTAGTCCTTGAAAATTTCATATCCAAAAAAATAGAGATCAAATTTACGATAAATTTTAATTATTCATAATTGGAAATTATTTACAATCTCTAAATAAACTTATTATTAATAATACTTAATATTCTCATTTATTCTATTATTCACTTTTTTTATATTATATTATGCTATATATTATATATTTAGCATTTTTAACTATTATTGATAAATACTATATGAAAGAAAGCTCTATAAAATAAAAACACAACAAGATTATCTTTTTCTATAAATCCTAATAATTAATACCGAAGTAACTGACTTTATTTAATTATTTACTTTTCCCATTATAAAATACCTGTTATCCATGAGTATTTTTTATAACGTTAAACCGCTTTATGAATCTATTAATATCGAATAATAATCTCTAGTATTCGGTCACGATATTCGCTTCTAATATGGATCTTTATTTACAACTTATCATAATGTTATTCTTGCTCCTGAATTTACAATATTAAAAGGCGAAATTTGATACTAGAATCACATATTTAACATTATTTCTTATCCTAGTATTATTTCTTATTTCTTGGGTTCCATCAATAAAAAGTGATACCCTAATACAAGTCTTACGAGCGTTTTAAATATTAATTAGTTTTTTCACTAATTGTGCAACATAAGTCCTTATCGATCTAAATGAGTATTGATTTTCTCTTCCTAAAGTAATAGATAATAATATTAATAATTAGGAAATTAAATATAAAAAAACTTAACTCTTTTTATACTGAGTCTCTAAAGGAGAAAAATAATAATAATATGAAAAATGGCAACAAAAAAAAAATGTAATGATGAAATTATACTGAATTAAATTAATGTTACATAATATTATTTTGCAGAACGTGAAAGAACCATTATATGACTAATTAAATAAATAATATATATAAGATTAAAACAGACTAGTGAAAACGAGATTTGTTAATAGCTTTATATCTACAGATAACGCGACAAAAGATTAAAAATCCATTATAATACTGGTTTGAAAGAAATTAATTTACCGTTATTTTATAATAATTAAGAGAATACATAACAGAGCCTTAAGTAATCTCTTATTAACAAACATAACCTAGAATTGAAATTAGGTAGGCTAAAAATATATAATTTAAAAAAATAATATATATGCTATAAAATTAAAAATTGAATAAATTTTTTTCTCTATTGATGTTTAAAATAACTTGCTAAATTAATTAAATATAATAAATATAAGTGAAGACATTCTCTTAAATACCATCATTGTTTAGCGCTTGACAAACGCCGACAAGCACAAATGATTATAATTAATGAATAAAAATCATGGTGTTAAAAAAAAAAGAACAACCATAAAAAAACAATAAAATATATCTACTAATCATAAATACCAGATATTATATATTAACATCTTACAATTTACCTATGACTCTCATTATAATAAATTATAAAATACATAAAATCATTGTAATAAATATAAGAGAGTTTCCCTTTTGTACTATTTTAAATAAATTGAAAAAATGAACTGAAAATAATAATAATAAATAACAATAAACACAATTTAAACTTAATTTCATTAATAAACTATTAATAAATTCAAGTATAAAGCCAATAAAAAGAGAAAAAAAAAAAAAAAAAAAAAAAAAAAAAAAAAAAAACAACAAAGTATACCTACTAGATGTCATTTTAAATAATTTCAATAAGAGCATTTACATATAGATGTATAAACCTAATATCTTTATATACATTAAATCCAATTATTCGTGCGCCGCACAGTCAATAAAAATATTTTACTTACAGATATTTTCACCATTTTCTTTCCTCACGAGGCCTAAATTTGTATAAAGTTTTCAACAAACTTGCACTTACCTGAGGAGGATTTTTATTATTCCTTTAAAGGCGGAAATTGTTTTATTAATCCCTATATCAATTAAACTGGTTAGGTAAATAATTCTTTGTCTTTCAAATCAGTGAGAGAGAGTCTATCGATCCTAAACCGATTAATAATAAAGGACTGGTGACAGAAAATTATATATACTTATTAAGAGTAAGGACACATCCATTAGATAATAGCGATGTCTATAATTATATTTTTCTATTATATTTTATATTATTGATCTATTTCATATTAAATGGTAAATTTTAATTATTTGTTAATAATAAATTTAATTTAATTATATTATATAATATATTTAAATATAGATTAATAATTATTAAATAATTAATTAATAAATATATAACCTTCATAAATAATAATTAGTGATTTATTATTATTATTCAACATAATTTTTTAACAAATGAATATATAATTTAATTATTGAGATAGTATAATATATATTATAAATATTAATATATATTTGGTATATAAAACCAAGATGGAAATTTTCATTAAAATTAAAGAAAATATCGTTATGTTCGTAATTATTATTTTAAGATCCGTCATTTTGGTTATTTAAATAATATTATATTTATGATTATTTATAGATATAATAATAATTATTAAATATTTATTTTCATTATTTTTACTGGCTTATTATTTTAGTATAGACATTTGATTGCACCGTTAATTTATATGGAAATATTATTATTATTATAATCATTCTAAATCAAGGTTATTTTATATTTATTATTTTTATTTATATATATAGAAAATGAGTATGTAATATTAATTATTATTATATTAAAATTAGTTATATTGATATCTATTATATCATCATGATATTAAAATATCCAGTATTATTGATATATTAATTGAAAACATATTCAAGTTATTTTAATATTATGATTGATTATTATTATATTATTATAATGTGTATTAGTTATTATATATATAATTCATTCTATTCAATTATTTGGAAATTATATTTTATTATATCTATTAAGTGATCAAATGAAATATATGAAATATAACCAATCTTGGAAAAATCTTTCTCTCAAAAACTATAAATTTGAAAAAGAAAAGTGTTTATTAAGCACCCAAATACAAAGTAAAATAGTTATGTCTCTAAAATTTAGGTAAATTTTGGCAAATAGAAGTTTGAATTTGGAAGGAAATAAAAACAATTTAGACTAGCTACATCGTTTTATACAAAATCAAAAATGTCAGTCTTTACATATAACAGTTATTTAATGAGACAAGATGTGTCGCGTTTTATTTATGAAAAGCTTTAGTTATTCTTATATTAGGAAGAGTCTTGGCTATATTCAATTTGAGTTATTTCTAATTTATTAATAAAAATATATAAGAAAATAATAAATAATAACATAATAAGTGAATTTTTAATACCTGATTTAAATAGCTAACGATATACACAAATATTTGATTGCTAAATAAAAATTATAAATAGGCAGTAATAATTAATATATAATTAGTATTCATTATATTGTAATTAATAATATAATAAAATAACTAAGTAATTAATAAATAATAATAATAAGATAAAAAACAAAAATGACATCAATAATAAAATAAATTATATAAAATTAATAAATAATAGATAATAAATAATTTCAATTAATATAATAAATAGGTTATGGCTTTATAATTGCTTGTTAATCGTCATACAGAATTTTATCTATTGCATTTTGAAAACTGTCATCTACAACGCTTTTTTCACTCCTTAAATCAATTTTGACATTATGAAACTGAAAAATTCTTATATTATTACACAAATTTTTACCCTACGACGATTAATATAATTAAAGAAACAACATATGGATTCTTCCGAACATAAATGGATCCGAGATTTGACCTAAAGCTTTGTCATCACAATATTGTACATTCATTAGCTCATGATGGCATATTACGCGCCTTGCCATCTCCAGAATACAAAAAAACGACGAAGAACACAAAAGCCCCGTCCTCGTTCTTACCTCATGGCAGCTTCCGAGTAGATCTTCAAGTACTTCAATAAACGAGAATAGTTAAATCATTCCTAAAAGCGTTTCCACATGCAAAAATTTAGATTTCTCATAATAAAATACGAATCAAGATATTTCGACTTAGAGCTTCTTATCTTCATCATTCTTAGGGAGTCATATATGTGTGTGAGGATCTGCCTTATTTGATAATTAATTTAAAACTTTATCAATGATATCTACAGCGTGACTTTAAAAATAATGAATACACTAAATTTAATATATTAATTGCACACATAACGTTAGATCTATTTTATAATTCTTTAAATTGGAATATAAGTTATGAATAAGATTGTCCCGACATTTTATAAACATACAAATCCGCAAAAGAAAAGATATATTACTTTTATAAATCAAGTAAGCAATATATAAATTATTCTAGAATTTTTAAACAAAATATAATTTTTATATGATTTATATTAACCAAATAATTAAGTTTAGGGTTGTTGATTAATAATTACCTATAATCACAGGGTTTTTGTATTCCTATAAAACTAATGAATATTTGGATATAAAACAAATAATTTAGTTGGTATTAATTTTTTATTAAAAACAACGTAAATTAATGGAAATTTTTTGTTCCCAGGTTTCGACTTTGACACCTTTATTTCAAAGTAAATAATATATGAACAAACACTATAAAAACAAAGCACAGGCAAGCCTGAACGCTTGCCTACTGGCGGAGCGTAGCGACTTGTATGACTTATTTCATTTTCTTTCCATACATGTCTTTTATCTTTGTTTTTTCAAGAACTGATTTATTATTATTTATTGACGTTCATATTCATTATTTATTATTATTATTTATTCATATAATGGAATATTATTATTCCAATTATCTATATATTTTTATTATCATGTTATTTATTATTTTATTCTAAATTATATTCAATATATTATTAACTATTATTATGTCTATTAGTAATTATTATTATTTATTATGCTAATTAGTATTATTATTATTATTATTATTATTATTAATTAACCCATTTATTAGTTATTTAAATAATTATAATATATATTCATTATTATTCCTATTAATTGATTAATTATTTTATTATGATAATTATTATGATTTAATTCATTAATGATTCATTAATTATTATTCCAAAATATATTATTGGAATTATATTTATTTTATCAATATTATTATTATTATTATTATATTATTATTGATATTATATGGTCTTGAATAAAATATTATTTAGTTTTAATGGTGGTTCGTTCTGACTCGATGGTAATTATTATTAAATATTATTCATTTATATATATCATTAAATATATTATCTATTATATTCTATATTTTATAAATGTATATTATTATTGTATTTATCTTATTAAATTATTATTGATTATTATTATAGAATTATTATTATTATTATTAGTATTATCTACCTTCTATCTCCAAATTACCATCATCATCACTATATTATCATTATTATTAATAGTTTGATCTATTGATTTATTATTAATATTATTATTATTATTATTTATTTATAGTTAATATTATTTAATGTGTATATTTAATATATTAAATTATTATTTTTAGTATTTTATTATTATATTATATTATGATATTAATTATATTTATTATTTTATTATTATTACTATATGTAGTTATTAGATAATTACACAATTATTATTATAAATTATTCATTCATATTAAATTATTATTTGAATTAAATTAATTAGTATTAATATTATGATTTAGTTAGTATAATTAATTATTAATTATTATATATTAAATATTAATATTATTATGATCAATATTAGTTATTATTTATTAATATTAATTTATTATATTAATTATTTATTATCAATTTCATTACACTAAAATTAGTAAACAATTATTATTAATAAATTATATCATCCAATTATTTATTATTATTAAAACATCTATATAATTATTTATTATTATATACTTATTATTATATATTATTATAAATATTATTATTATTAATGATCATGTATATATAATTCATACTTTTATTATTTATTCTGCTTTGATTTATATTGTGAAGTATTATTATGTTAACCCATTGAAGTATTTTATAGAGAGTGACCATATCCACCTTCGTTCCATAAGTTTGTTGCGACAGAATCAACCTTAAGAAATTTGTCGGTAAGCCTACTTTTCTATTCAACCTAGTTTCAACGGATATTTTATTTCTGGAAGTATGTTATGTCGTATTTGGCGAGAAGCAGCGTTATGATGACGTATAGTCCTTAATTTGGTTCAAATCCATGGCGAAATTCCTATACTATTCACTCTACGTTATATATACATAGGATGCAATTCTTTATACTTATATTTTTTATGTTCTATTTTAGTATTTTCAAACGGTAATATCGAGTGAGTGACCTTAATCAATCTCTTCAAACTTTGATTTGACATTTAACATTTCATCTTATGTTTTGAAATTTGAAGAGAAATTAGTACTAGGTTAAGGTCTTTCTAAGGGTTGTCAAGTGACGTTACTTGAATTGATAAAATTAAGTGCACACAGAAAGAAACCTAGGACAAACACCACAAATGGAAATATGGTTTATAATATCAAATATGTGAGATGATGATACGTTCTTTTTTTATCTTTAACGAGACGTGGGGCTCGAAAGACGAAATTTAGGAATGTGTAAAATTTTTTTATCTTAAATCAGAAAGAACAGGTGTTCACAACCGTAATGGAAATTGATAGCTAAGGAACCTATCTTAAAACTTGATCTGATCCAAGAATATCCATGTAAATTTTTTGGTTAATGTTGAGGTGATACTGAAGTATTTTTTGAAGAAGGACCTATTTAGACGAAGGTCCCACCCATCATATAAAAATCTATTTAAGAGATGGATAAATATTGATTCTTATGTTATCATATACACTCCACTTAGGACACCTAAAATTCTTATTAAAATTTTAAGTTTTTCTTAAGGATTCGAATTTCTTCTCTACAGTTCTAAAATTTTACTTTTCTTACAATTTATTTCCCTTATTGTATACATACGAGAGAAGTTTACCACAACTTCATACGAAGCCAAGAAAAGTGTTAGGTTAATTTGAATTACACATTCTAATTAGGATGAGCAGAAGCTACAATTCATTATCTTATTCCAGGCGATAAGTTCATTATACTTCCTCTATATTTTAATTCTCTGTTTCCCGACAAGCGATTAGTACAGGCGCTTATCGAACTTTTTACTCTCAAAATTCATATAGCAAGAAATGCGATTATACACTCCAAAATAAAGAAGGATACATTATTTTTTCCATTACTTATCCAGCCTATTATATCATCTTTAGCGAGCAAATTATAAGAAACCATTTATAAGGTAAATACTAAAGTTCCACACAAGATACTATTTGGCCAATACAAATTAAAAAAAAACATTAATACTACAAAAGTCAAACGTGTTGTCAGTCGAGAAAAAAAAAACTAGGACTTTCGTATAATATCACTCAACTACTCACTCACTCACATTCAACTCACATCTTACTCACTCCAAATCACACACTCAGGTTTGGACTACAACTCAAACCTTTCTCACTCACTCATCTATCACACTGAAAATATAAAAAAATAAAAAATCTATGTTTCATCAGAAAATGCTTAATTGTGATAAGTAATTGGTTTTTTATACTATAAAAATTTTTTGGAAAGATGTTCAAAATATTTTATTTTGTTAGTGGTGAAGATTCCTACTCTTCGACATGATTCGTTACTAAAAGTGAAAATGCAAAAATAAATTTTCCGAATAATTAAAAGAAAATGAAACTGTGGGTATTGTATGTATTAAATTATTATTATATTATTTATTAATATATTATTATTAATTATTATTAGTATTAATAGATATTATTATTATATATGTATTATATTAATATAGCATGTGTGAGTATTTTATTATTATTATGATATTTTAAATTATCACATATTCAATAATTAATATTATTTTTTATTTTATTATATTATTAAAGAAAAGAATGGTAATTATTATAAGTATTTCTAAATGGTATTATTTTTACTAATAAAAACTTATATTTAATTTGATTAATTAATTATTATTAATTAGTCTATGTTATATATTTGGTATTAATTATTTATTATTAATATATATTATTATATAATATCATGCATTATTATTATATATTACATATTGTATTGTATAATATTATTAGTTTAAATATGATAAAACCCATATATATTTAACTTGTAGATCCCAATTATCATAAAAATTCATGAGGAAAGCAAAATCCTTTCAATATGAGAGATTAAAGTGACAATATAAAGTTATCCAGAAAATATATCCCAAAAATGATTAACTCACAAAAAATTACCTCCAACAAACTAGAGCTCAAAGGCAAAAAAAGCAAAATACATCTCTATCACGTTCCTCTTCTTTACACAATAAAACAGTGTTACTTCACATAAGAGAAAAACAGAAATTGCTTCTTTAAGAATTAACACCATTAATTTCAGTGAAATGACAAAAACGGTAACCACTCAAATACATACTTTAGAATACAATGAAATACTTCAACTAAACCTTTTTACATCTTCATTACTCCATCTTATGAGAAAAGTAAAAATAATTACGTAAGTTATATTACGTCGAATCGATCTTGTCTATTGTTTAGAAGTACAATTTATATAAACCGTATTTTTAAACGATATTCAGTCAATATACGAGAGAGGTGACAAAAATTTTTCGTTAAGCGTGTAATATTATAGACCAATAATTCTTAACGTAAATTAAAATATAACTATCTCATGTCGCGATAAATTTTCACCATATTTTACGATATCAATAATTTGTCTTCGGATCTATTATTTAGGAGAAATTCTGTTCTAGGAATTAGGGTGGCGAATCGTCGTTTATGACATTTTATTAAAATAAGATGCGAGTCAAAAGAGTAAATAGAAAGTTAACAAAAATATGGCGCACACATTTTCTTTTATTTTAATACAAACATCTTCCGTCCCATTTTTTTTTGTTGCGATATATTGATAATTAGTGAAGAGAGGATCTGGAATTAAAAACAGGCTTTTAGAATACAGGGAGGGCTCAGAAATATCTTATCTGCGGCTGAAATTAATGTGATAAATGGGTTGTGGCGGGTAGAGAAAAAGTTAGGGATTGAATAATATTTATGTATATTGATATTAGAATTATCTTGTTTCTAAAGGGTCATGTAATAAAAAAATACAAAAAAAAAGGCAAAATACTATGTTTGAAACGTGAAAACATTAGTCATTCTATAAATTGAATAATAATAAATAATTAATTAATAATAATAATTAAATAATTTATTTGGTATATTAAAAACAAAAAATTGAAATTTCAGTTAATAAAATAAAAAATATATCAATCTTCGATATATCACTATTTATAAAAACAACTACCACTAATATAAATAATAATATATAATCTTCATTCACTATTGATATTATTTTTCCGAATAAATAAACGATGTATGCAAATTTCGTTTTGGAAGAATAACAGTAGTATACGACATATTAAATGCAGGAGAAAATGATATTGATAATCTGCTGATTGAATAATGAAACGGCTTTTTTATTAAACTGAAGAACACTTATCAATGACGTCACAAAATCTTCTTTAGCCTTGGCATTTAACAAGGACTCGAGTCTCCTGCAGAGTGTTAAGGAACATTCTTTTAGGTATTTGGTAAATCTTTTGTATTCCACCAGAGGGAGTATCGTTACCTTACGGAATCTGCGTAAAAAGAGAAAGCAAATAACTAAATAGATCTGTATAGGTGCATCGAAATAAGTAAACATATAAAGTATACTCATTACTTCCATTCTTAGCTATATAGGTATATCTCAGTATTGGAATAACCAAACCTTACTCATTATATCAGGGAAATTTATTATTTAATATATATTTTATATTATTATTATATTATATTATTTATAATTAATATATTTATTTTATAATTACTTTATTATATATACTTAAATTATTTAATATTATATAAATTAATTTAATATATATATATTATTATTATTAATATTATTATTAATTCATTTATTTATTTATATTTAATATTATCATTAAATTAGTTATATTTATAATTATTAATTATTTATTGGTTTATTATTAATATTATCATATATTCTTATTCTATATGAATGAGCGAACTAATTATTTGAGCGTTAATACTTACTTTCCTTAATTTCTTTCACTCTCTGACTTTCTCTCTCTTCTCTTCTAACATCATAATACTCGACTACTCGCGGCTTCCTCCTCCTCTCTCCCTCGTACGACTCTATATTGGTTCACTAGTACTTGGCATATAATTTAACAATATTTTTTAGACACATATAAGACTCGTTTTATGGATTATTATATGGATTTTATACGAATTACTTATGTAATATAACTACAAACCCATATAATCCTTTCTATATATCAAAATAAGATTAGGTTAGATATTCTAGATGGTTATAAATTTTTTCAAGTGTGAGTTTTCAAAGAATACAAAAGATAAGGTATTATAAGTGCTTATATTTATTGATTACATACTATTATATAACGAATAAATATAGTAATAGATACCCACTGAAAGGTGTACATAATTAAGGACCACTTATATACTTTATATTTATCCCTTAATAATACAATTTAGATTATAAATAAAACTTCACACATCTTTAAAATACGTTAGGTTCTGTGCACATAAAACATTTTTCTTTATATTCAAAATCGTTTTTCTAATTTTTTGATTAAATAATATGAATTAAACTTTTAATAAATATTTCAAGTATGCCTTTTCTTCACTATTGTTTTTCACAGTATTTTAGCAATATTGTTTAA
Source organism: Trachelipus rathkii (assembly GCA_015478945.1). Classification (NCBI taxonomy): domain Eukaryota; kingdom Metazoa; phylum Arthropoda; class Malacostraca; order Isopoda; family Trachelipodidae; genus Trachelipus; species Trachelipus rathkii. The sequence goes on from JABUQX010123323.1 coordinate 16,608, forward strand.
TGTTTTATTTATTTCATCAATATTATTAAAATTACTTTTTGTTAGATTAACTATAAATTTTTTATTTAAAGTTACTATTTAATCTTTGAATGCTAAATTTATATAATCATGCAAGTATCATTATATATCCAAATATTCTGTAAATTACCTATATTACAATTTCATCGATGATTCTTACGTTATAATCCTGACCAAATTTGCTTTGGTGTCACATACGTGTCACTTAAAGTGCTTATTTATATTTTAATGTGTTAAAAAGCGATTTTTTAATTACTTAGTCGGATAATATCTTTCTTTTTTTCTTCATCATAATTTTCATAATCTTAAAAATTTCATCATTATTGCAATCACCATCATTATTTATTATTATCAGCTCATTTATCCTTACGTAAATTATCAGCCAAACAAATAAGAAAAATATTATCAGTAATACATTTGATGAATTCTTGTTGAGAATATTAGGAAACGGGCATCCGTTGTTAATACGGAGATAGCCTCAAACTGTGCTGCGGGGGAGTTCACGGGGCGGAGAGGGAGTAGTTTTCGAGCATGTTGTCATGTGAGGTACGGTATCGTGATTTTACTAGGGTGGACCTCATATGAGGTGGCACTAATGAGCCTTTTGTTATCCGGCCGGAGAATCTACCTGAGGACCTCTCCTTTTTCCCATTAGCCTTCTATCTTATAATACATTCAGTCATTCATTGTCCTATTTAACTCCCAGTTAAGCTATTCTCATCACAACCTTTTGAAATACTGGCTAACTCAATACTCAATTGTCCCCTTCAGTATAAGTACAGAGGTTAGTTCCTAGACCCCTAGCGTAAATAGGGCGCTATCTTAGTCGTATCATAACCTTTAACTCACCACTTGCACAATCTATATATCTTTTTCAAACTTTTTACCTTTGTCTATAAGAGTGATCATATCATACTGCACGCTAGTATTTTATTATCCTCACTACTAATATATATAGAATATAATATATATATTCATCCATTATATTAACTAAATTTTTATTTAGGCTAGTATTAATTAGTAGGATATAGTTGCTCACTATAAATATACAAACTCATCATATCTACATATATTATTATTTTCAATATAAAAATATTTGTAATGTTTTTTTAAAATATGTAAATATAAAATATATATACAATGTATAAACCTAAAAATTATCGTTATCATAATAAATATTGTTATTTATCTATACTTATATAATTTATTATGAATATTCAGAATAGTATACTAAATTAGTAAAATTTTATAATAAGTTTATACGTTTTAAGTTTCCAAAATAATTAAGTTTATCTTTTCAACCATGTGAGTAATAAAATTTAGTGGATATGTTATGTGTGTTTGGCACCATTTTCAGTCTCCTGTTTGAAGATCGGCTTTATTATTTTGAGAATATAGAAGATATGAAGAATTACAATTACTTCTTTGATTGAAGATTTGTAAATTTTATTGCTCACCAAATATGTGCTTTTATTGTAGTTATTCATGTTCATAGAACATTTGAGCAGTGATTAGAGGGTAATTAAGTTTAATTTATTTTTTTATGCTAATTATTTATTCAAATTGCATATTCTTTTTAACTATTATTATTTACATAAAATGAATTTTTTAATAATTTTATATTTGAGGTAATATGTAAATGGAAAAATTTTTAATTAATCATATGCTTTTTTTACTTTTGCCAAAACCGCGGTATTATAAAAACTTGCGTATTATAAGAACCGACGGTTCTATACGAGTGGAGACTCAGTAATAGTGAAACAAATATATAGGATATAATAAATGAAATTATTATATACTGAATTACTCTTTCGAAAACTTTAATATAATGAACAATATTATTCAACATTCTCCCTTATTGTTTATTGAAGCTATTGTAGGTTTTGAGATTTTTTTTATTATTTATTTATTTATATTTTTTTAGACATTTCTTTTTTAATTATTTGTATTAAAATCAGTTAAATAACTCAAATGAATGAATAAGTTAAAAATGAAGTAATTTGTGTTAAATAATATATGGATTATATTAGTTCTTCAATTTGTTATAGGTAAAGATTATAATAGAATAATTAAATACAGTATACTGATAAAATTATCAATATATTTAAATAATCATCATATATATATAATCAACCTTTCCAAATAATTTATCTTATTTCTATAATATTTGATTATGTAAAGTGATTATATAATAATTATCATCTTATTATAATCGTTTTTTTTATGTCTGTTAATATTCTTTTAATCTAAATGTTTATTTATTTCTTTTTTAATACATGTACATTTGAATCAACATTGATACGAGAATCTTACTTATGATGATAAAAAATATTTCTTTATATGTAATCGGTTTAAGTAGTAAGGTTATATATTAAAATTTTTAGAAAAACAAGTGTCTATAAAATATATATAAAAACAAAAAAATTTCAGAATTTAATTAATTTAACTAAAAAAAATCAGTGATTTAAATATTTTGATCTTTTGTGCCAATCCTTGCTTTCGCGTAGAATCTAAGATCCTTGTGGGATATAATATAATTTGTGTGACACGAGGTTCTATTATTAATATATTCTTTTGCTGTTATTATTAATTATGGCTAAAATAATTATTATCTCATTATTAGAAATAACTATTATATTTATATAATTTTTCTTACTACTATATTATTTATTTATTTATAAATTTATATATTAGATTTATAATTATTTATGTAATATATTATCTATCATTTTATATATTATATTATATATATATCTTGTTATATTTTATAATTTTATTTATAATTATTTTTATATATATCTGTTTTTATGCTTAATATAATGTATTATTGAATTGTAATGTGTGGTATTGGTAAATAAGTAGCTCTCATGGTTTGTGGAGTAAACGTCATCTCTTATATCTCAAAACACTTACTCCACGCTTCCGGAAAAAACTTTTTAAATTTGAATACATAGTAGATAACTTTATGATTAAGTTTTCGTTTTATCTCAGAGAGCCCGGACTGCAGCCCGGTACTGCGGGCACACGGCGCCATAATATATGCAATCGTTTCCAGACCGTATTTGCTGGCCTTCTTATCGTCATTACGTATACAGGTCACATATATAGTCTAGGCACCCGTTGTAATATCATCGATTTCGTGATAATTAATAAAACGGGCGGGGCTTATCCGGATGATATTCTTTGTTTACAAACTAAAATTTTTCTTTACAATAATAAACAATCAGTATAATAAATATGGCTTGTAGCCAAAATTTATTTTATATATATTTCAGTTAACTTTTATATTATAAGATAACTTAATATTATTTACGTAATCATTCTCATAAAATGAGTGATATTATATGATATATAAGAGTCATGGGAGTAGGGCCGATTCATTTAGAGGGGTGGGTCAAGAGGTTGAGTGATTTATATAGTTATATTATAATATATAATATATATATTAATTATATATTATAATATATATATATATATATAATATTATTAATATAATATATAAAATTAAATAAATAGATATTAAAATATTTATTTTATATTATATTTATATATTAATATTATAATATTTATATCTATATGATTATAATAATTATTATTATATATATGTATAATGATATATAATATTATATATATTATATATTATATATATATTATATATATATATTATATTAAGATATAACTATAATATATTATATATTTATCATATCCATTATTTCATACATATTTTTAGAACAATAATGCTCTTATACTTATATATATTATAATTATTATGTATATAAGGTAATATTTCTATCTATTATATATAAATTATATATTCACATATATTTATTTGATAATAGTGATTCTATTATTAATAGTTTACAAATTTTTCTAAAGTAAATATATATAATTATTTACTATTATATTTTGATTTTAATAGTATTTATTATAAATTGATATTTTTATATAATATTTGTTATAGTAATTAATATCTAATCATTTGGTATTTCATTATCTATTCGATTGATTGTTCGTTTATTACATTATTGCTCCGCATAAAAATAAATCCTTAATAAAAACGTGTCTAAGGGCAAAAAAATAATAAAGTTATATTTATGATTGTCTCTCTCTCTCTAATATTTTTACTGGTGTGTGTCATGTGTCTAATACTTTTCCCTCTTGATTTAGTAAGAATATATGTTATCAATTTGCCAAAACAGGCGTATCCGACGATGCTTCTGTGTGTCACGTGTCCAGAGTATTTCCAAGGTTCCTTCAATAGATTGTCCGTGATTTTGTTGGTTAAATAGATCATTATTTATATCAATCCGGAATGTTATCCAGAAGTATACGAGATTTTGCACACAAACGGCTCTGCTCTCGGCGTTCTGGAACACGCGCTATAGTATAATGAATTTCCTTTTTTATCTTCAATGATTTGTGATCGTCTTTATTCACGCTAATATTTGGGCACCTAGCAGAAAACTAAGAGCTCATAGTTGAGATATGAAAGCTGATCAGAGTTCTCATCTAGAGAGACTCACTACTTAGTTAATCAGACAAGTTTTTAAGTATGAAGTATTCGAACGGTTTTCAGTAGCTCGAGTGCAGCCATGTGGCAAAGTGACTCGGAAAAGCTTCGACATGAAAAATTACACTTTAACAGTCAAATAGATCAGAAATTTTTAGTACCTGGAAACGGCTCCGAGCGTGCCCCCGATTTCAGCTGGCATTTGTAGCAAACTGGAATAGATTGGAATCCTGTAATGTTTGATGATATTGATACGCATATGATTAGTATCCTTAATAAAAAGTTACTAAAGTATGTAAAAAATTTTGGCAAGCCATTTCCGACACACGTTTAAGTGTAAAATTAATAGATATTTTATGTATTGTAAACTGCAAAAGTATTGCTTCTGCGCGCCCGCCTCAGATTTATAATTCATCGATAAGATCGGGTTTTACAACGTGATCGCCTGACTGTTGACATTTACGTGACGTAGTAATGTGATGAGCGCAACGGGCTTCTGGAACGATTGCATGTGTGCCGCTCCGGGCTGCAGTCGGTGCTCTGAAAACGCTAACTTATGTTAGGTACTGGTGAGAGCTTGAAGTCGAGCAAACGTTCCGGTTACAGGCCGAGAAGACCTTTTCTTTTGATGTTGTAGTTTTGTACAGATAAGGCTTCCGGATAAGTTCCGGTTCCGCTGGAACTGAAAACTTGTGTTCCGTGTAACTATCCCTAATATCTGATAATGATATATATTATTATTATATACTTATAAATTAAATAATATATAATCTTAGTATATAATAAATATATATAATATATATATATAATATATATTTTAATATTATAAATTAATATTAATTATATATTATAATCTATATTATATATAATTATATATATATATATTATATAATTTTATAATATATTAAGTGTTTGTTGAACCAGCTTCTATGACATGGGAATTTTAAACATATTAATACAGGGAATAAGCTAATACCAGATGACCTCCACATGAACTTTATCATATATAATCAACAGTTTGGAACTCTAATTATTTTCACTATCAGTGAAGAACTAATAAATATATACATTAAAATACATAGAAATACATCCCATAGATCAATACTCACAACAATAGACATAGAAAATTTAAAAAATTATACAATTTGGACATATTATTGAAGAAACAATCAATAATAAATGTGAACTCGTTACCATTTTGCAAAAACTGAGATACTAAATTTAATGAATATAGCGTCCCTTCACAAATCTCAAATGCGGCATCTAAAAAATAGTATGTAAATTATTAAAGTTTAAACTTAATTATTATATTTATAGGTTAAACTAAAAACAAATAAATGACAGGACCCACAGATACATAGGCAACAACTTACCAGATGTAAACTGGTTAAATTTTCGAGTATATATAACATTCAGATATAGCTCGGAATAACAACATCATTATCTAGACTGGATGAAGTTAAAACATTGCAGTTCAAAAAGGAAACCTAGAAATCATAATTTAATAGAAGGTTTAGTGTTATGATGAATCATAATGTTCCCAAAATAATGTAGGTTGGTTTGTGAATTAGCTTTGAGCAGTATGCTGATGATAATTTAATGTAAATGGTGTGAGTCTAATGTGTGGAATCGATCCTGATGATGAATGGGCTGTGAATTATACGGAGAGTACGCTCCCTATAATACACTATAAAGAATGATCACCATAAGAGACCCTTCCTAGCAGCTTTAAAATCCATATTATAATTAGCAAGCAATTTTTGGTTCCATTATTTTACTCTTTAGCCACTAATGAATTGATAGTGAAAAATTCCTATATGCTTTAAGAATTGGTTACTAAAAATTGATGTGAATAGCTTTTTTTATGTCGTTTCGATGTTGAATCATGATTTAGAGATGAAATAAAAGATGCACTAGAGTTTTGAACTTGAAGACTTTACCAACTGAATCCTATTTTTAATGGCTTTAATAGATCAGAATTTAAGACTTTACTTACACTGGCTACTCAAGATACCTATTTTTTCTTAATAACACTTTATATCAACAAACCGATTCCCTGGCAATGGGATCCTCCCTTAACGCGACCCTAGCTAATTCATACCTAAATCATTTCGAAAAATTCTGGTTACAAAATTGTCCCCCCTCTTTCAAACCAGTACACTACAAAAGGTTTATGGATGATACCTTTTTACTTTTTTCAAACAAAGATAAAGTTTTACCTTTTTTGATTATCTAAATTCCCAATTAAATAATATTAACTTTACAAGAGAAGAGGAGGTCGATGGTACTTGCCATTTTTGGACCTATTAATTAAAAAATCCAATCCTGTCTTTACCGTGGGTGTATACAGAAAGAAGACTTTTTCAGTCTAGGATTAAATTTTTTTAGCCCATACCTCTAAGGGTATATCGATAGCATTAAAACTTTATAACAGGGGCTACCATCTTAGTCCAGTGCAACTTAAGCATATAGAATTTGATTTCTGGTGGGACTTTATTTAAAAGTAATTATTTCCGAATAAATTAGTTGATAAGTATAATAATGCATTTTTCGCGCAATTGAGTGTTACACATCTCGTTCCCGTGAATTACACAGAGCCTAGATGTGAGTTATACTATTCAAAACTAAATTTTTAACATATAATTTTTTATCATTAAAATTCGAAAAGAGCTAACTTCCTCTGGACTTTTTCCCCCAGTTGAAGTATGATTAATTCATAGTTTTTCTCTCTTCGCGTAAATTTTCCAGTGATCATTACAATTATTTTAGGCAGCCATGAATATAGACCTAGTACCCCTGTGTCTCTTCGTTCCTCAATAATTATATAATTTATCATTGACAGCTGTGATTGCTGTCTAATATTTGGTAGCACCTTTGCGTCAATTCTATTGAGGATCGATGAGGCCAGGGGTGGTCTCAACCAAGTTCCTTTATATAATCTGTTCATTCTCTAGCCCATTTCATTTTTTTTTTCCTATTAGGTGTATTCATTCCACACATTGACACTCTCTTTTTATTAATAACTTTTAGCATTTTACTGGCCCAAAGTATCACCACCACTATCGTATTTGGCAATCAAGGTATTCTCTGTACCCTAAAGCCCTCTGTACAGTAGTGATCTCTGGTCGCATAATTTTAAAATCTAGTGAGTAATTGTTTTTAAACTTCACGCTTCTAGAAGTGATTGTGTATGTTTCCCCTTGTGAAGTATAATCGGTACTGAATCTGATTCAATACGGTACCGCAAATTAACCGTCAGTGTGTACATCTCGGTAAGGTTGATTGCCTCATTCGGAATCTGACTCGGGTCTGTCAGATTGTTTTTTAGGTGTAGCAACACAGGGCGGAAGAATATAATATTAAGTTAATTTTATAGATTATATCGTTGTTTCCAGCATACCTATCCGTAGGGGATCGTGGTGTGCGGAGAAGGATCACCGGCATTTTGAGATTTGGGCACGGCAGACGTCCTCTATAAAATTTCTAAATTTAGTCCGGCTTGATTTGTAGGCCAAAATCGTACCGAGTCATATTTAATTTGATTCGTTCTTTCAAATATGTCCAAATTTGTAATGTAAAGGGATTTCTATTGCGTGTTGTTGTTGAGGGTAGACTTGTCCTTGATTCTGAGATTGGCTATACACTGTTTATTATTATATTTATAGTTTCTCCATCCTGATGGATGCGAAATCAATCAAATAGTTATTGTGTTGTGTTAATTTGATTAAAGATTTTCATGTGGGGGGCTCTGGTATTGCATAGAAGAAGTTTTAACCATATAATAAATATATATATATTATATATATTAATAAATATATATATATATATATACCCCGTATGTTATTACCTACACCGGAAGGTATACCGATGACGACTCATATATATAATCCATGAACTATCTACTGCCAAATTATACTAATATTATATATATAATATAGACGTGATATATATATATACTATAATAGTATTATATATATATATATATATATAAATATATTATATATATTATATATATATATAATATAAATATATATATATATAATATATATATATATATATAATATATATCTTTATATATATTATATATATATATATTTATATATATTATATATATATAATTTATATATATATATATATTATATATATATCCTACTATGTTTGTAATAATTATCTTATTATTAATTACATTTTCCTTACTATATAATTAATTTATTATATATACTATATAGTATATATCGCTATTTCAGCTCCCTTTGGTAGATATATTTACTTCAAAAAGGATTTTGTGAGAAGGGTACGTGCATAAAAATCTACGCTTATGGGTATTTTCCATAATGTACGTAATGAGTAGTATGCATATGTAATTATAAATACTTCGATTACTATTATTATTATGTATTTTAGTTTTTAATTATATATATAATGTTTTAGTTATTCCTGATTGTTACTTGTATGATAATTATTTATTATAATCTGAAGCATTCTCATTATATTTTGTTAAATTTGATAAATTATTTATTATAATTCCGGCTAAATCTTGGTTATATTTTTCAATTTTGCAAATGATTATATTATTATTAATCGTTTTATTATTATTTATTAATTATTCTCTATTATATTATTCTAAGTAATACATTATTATATTGTATTGTTTAGCTACGATTCTTCTTTTATCTTGGTTGTACTTCTTTTTGGTGACATTTTATTTCTTCTCATTTTTACCCCAGAACAAGGGATATTCCTGGTCATGGATTGCGAGACTAACATGTTGGCGGTCGCAAAAAACTATTATTATGTTGAATTAGCTTAGTGAGTATATTGAATCGCACGTAAATAAATCAATATCTATTATACATATAGTATATATATATATATATATATATATAATATAATTTATTATTTATATTAATAAATATATTAATATACTATATTATATATTATTTATTTATATGTATATATTATATATTGAATAAATGAAAACTTTAAAACTCACAGAAGATGTCGATATGGGTTTCGACGCCACAGTCAGGTGTGCCCGTTTATACATTGATGGACGATGAACACATTCTCCTAAAATATATCTCACATTCCCAAACGCGGGGCTGAGCGAGAGCGTTGAGTGTAACTACTATATCGCACGACAGCGAGAGTTAAGTATTATATATATATAATATTAATATTATATAATATATTATATTATATATATTATATATTATAATATATATATATATATATATATATAATTCATAAATATATAATATATATATAATATATATATATATTATTATATTAAATATTATATATATAGTAAGTATTTATATATATATATAATAATATAATTATATATATATTAATACTATATATAAAATATATTATATATATATATTATATATTATATATATATATAATATAATAATATTAATATATATATATATTAGATTTATATATATATATTATTAATTATATATATATATAGTTAATATATATATATATTTATTTATTTTCTGATATATATTAATATATATATCTAATATATTATATATATATATAATAATTATATATATAATTATATATATATCTATATATAAATGTAATTATATATTATATATAATTAAATATATAATAATATTATATATAATATATATATAATATTAATGAATAATTAGATTTAAATCAATTTTTTCTGCCCTTTTTAAGGTATGGACTCCAACTTTTTCAGCGAAAAAGTCATAAATAAGATTTAATTAGATTTGGCACAGTTGCATAATAATTAGTAATAAGCCATGTTTATTTAAATATTTTAAATAAAAAGTAATATAAGATTTTGAACAAAATATAAATAAATATAAATAAAACTTTATACACACTTTGTGTATGTTTTTTTTTATAAAGGAATGACAATAACCTAAAAGATAAAAAGAAAGAAGAATTAAGAATAAAGAAACAAAAAAATAATACAAAGGATGTAAGGCTAAGAGAAATGAACATATAAACAAGCAGAGAAATTACCATCTTCAAAAAATTATTTCAAGGTCATATTATAATTCTAAATTTAATTATATTTATGTTTTGGACACAAACATTTTATATAATAAACAAGACAAATAAATGTGGAAAGCATGATAGAAATTGAAGGTTCTTGATCACAAACATTTATACTAATTAACTACAAACTGTCATTTTATTGTTGCCAAAAAGTGAAATTATGTAACTAAAATGAAGAAAGAAAATCTCAGCATTTACGAATTGTCATTGAAACCAAATTTTAAAAATCTTTATACGAGGAATACTTATCAATATTAAAAGTATTGGGGAGGGAAAGTTAAAAGTAGTGTCTCTATATGAATAAGAAAGAAGCATATGTAAATGAAATTAAATAATGCTTGACAACTGACATTTTGCTAATTGTGGAGTATGAGATAGAATATTTAGCTAAAATAAAAGAAATAGACTCTAGTATAGAAAAACAATATATAATAGTTAAAGCAAAATTAGTTTGGAAATATAGGAAAGAAAATGTATGTGGTATGAAAATTTTGAAAGATACATTAAAAAAATTAGTTTACAAATATAATAGAGAAATAATTTCACCTTATGAAATTTATGAGGTTTGGTGAACAAGGAGCAATAAATTTTATGAAATAATCACTTAGAATGTGTGGTGAGAAATTTGAAAGTACTTAAAGTTTTTAAGTAATAAAGCCCATGAAAACAAGATATACCCAGGTCAGAGTAGGTTAAAAACTAAAGACCAGTAAGAAATCATGAAAGGTTTAATCGCAAAAATGCAAAATATATTTGGAAGTCTAATAATATATAATTAATGCAGGAAGAGAATGTTAAAAGGAAGATAAAGAAAATTGTTAATGTGACAATAATCTTGAAGATCAGATTACATAGAGTACAATAGAGCGTCAGGAAAAGACCCACGGGAGTTAATGGTTGTTTTGTGAAAGCGTGAGTAGCGTTAACTTGTTAAGGAATATCATAGCTGAAGTCAAAACAGATAGGACGATGGATAATAAAAGACATGTAAATGGCATGGGCAATTTTTTGTACAAGAATGGACTAAACAAAATTTATCTGGGATTGCTCCGAATATTCACATTGTTTTTGAGAAGAAACAATAGGAATATACAACATAAGTAAATTCGTGTGATAACATGATTATGAAAAATTGAAAGAGATGGTACTGAATGACATGATTAGAAATATTAGATATTTTAAGAGAAGACACATAGACAAATATTACATATAGAAAATGAAAGCCCAGAGAAAATAAAACGTGATTGAGAAGTCAATGATTCAAAAATATCACCATATTAAAAATATACACTGTAGAAGAGAATATGGGCAATCATATAACCCAAAAATTTTTAAACTGGGATTTTAGCTAAGATAATGTGTGGAGAGACGAGAAAACCATGGATATAGTATAACATGGAGCGTACATTTTAAGGTATCGGCATTCAAAGTCATTGAACGCCAGAATCAAAAAATGCGAGATTAAATTAGAATAACAAAGAACTCTGAAGATAAAGAAGAGTACAAAGGATGAATAGTGAGTGGATAAAGGAATGGAAACATGTAGGAATTTAAATTGAGAATGGTAGTGAGATAGAGAGCAAATAATATTGTATAATATTATGTATGGATGTATGGAACTGAATGAGAAGAAAACCAAACGAAGTAGAAGAAGAAGAAATGAAATACAATGGTATATATATATGAAAGAATTGATAAAATCCAAAAAATGTGAAAATGTTCACTTAATTTGAATGAAATTAATAAATAAATAAAGATATACTTAAAAAAATTGAGTTATTTTATTATAGATGCTAAAGCTTATTACAAAACTGTAAAAAAATAATATTTTCAATTATTATGAATCTGATAACAATAACGTAATGATTGAATACAATAGAATATATGATTTTAGATTTAAAAGAGACCTTTGCAAAAAATAAATGAAGTGGGATTACTGAAAATGAAGAAAATAGCTAGGAAGAATCATTGAATGAAGAGGCAGAGATGATTAATAGATAGAGGAAAATATAATAGATAAGGGTTCAAGATGATGATGAAGGTTAAAGAGTTAAAGATAATCATTTCGTAATTAAGAATATTAAACAACCAAACAGTGATGGAGATAAGAAAATTGAGAAGAGAACATGTTATTCTTTTTATAAGGAAGTAATGAGATAAATAGGGGTGAAGGCAAATTAATGTAAGATGGGTTATAAATTTAGTTGAATAAATTATTGCAGAAAAAAGAAAAAAAATTTTAAAGCTATAGATTGAGAGTGCTAAGGAAATAAATGAAGCACTGTGTAAAGACAAAAGATGAATTGCAAATCACAAACTGTTTCCTTTGACGCAAATGAAAATGTATACTGATAAACATAGCCCAGGACAAGAATTGGAGATATAAAAATGGCTTAATGGATATTTCAGTCAGACATCTCTTACATAGAGAGGATATGAAATAACAAGAAAAAGTATATCTAAACCACCACAAGATTTGATAATGGTATAACTATGGGAAGTTGAATAAAAGAAGTATAACGTAGGATTGCAAGATTGGCAAGCTATGATCGTGGTTACTTATATTGAATTAAGAACAATATACGTTAAGTTAGGTCTAAGAACAAGTAATGGAACCAACGACTATTTTATAAGGAAAGATTCAAGTAATATCGAAGGATTATTAATGTACACATGTTGATGATATTTTATGGGTAGGAAGTTCTAAAGAAAAAAGAAATAAAAATATAAGAAATATTGAAGAAAGTGAGTGAAAATTTAAGGATAAGAAATAAATGGTAAATAATTGAGAATCATAAAAAGAACTAGAGTTGATGTAAATCAGAAAGAGAAAACATTGTAATGATATGACGGAGAAAATTCGTTTATATCTCTAGGGTTAGAAGAAGATTAAAATTTAATTGATAATGTAAAAACCAAACAAAAGATCACAAATTAATAATTTTGATATTAATAATATAGTAATAACACCAACTAATAGGAAATCTAAACTGGTTGGCAAGAAACAGAGAACAGATTGAGATTATAATAGTTAAGGTAAACTGAAGTAAAGGAGAAAAAAAGAATTGAGTCATAAAGATTTCAAAAACTAGACAGTAGTAGATTTTGATAAAAAAATATAGAATGAATTAAAATATCGATACAAATACAAGCGATGAAACAATCGAGAGATTCATACCGGTATTGTGATCCATCATTGGCGAGAGGGATAAAACACCCAACTGGGATGATTATAAGTTAGCTGCATGTGGGAGAAAAGGAAAAAAATGATACCCATAATGTGGAAGTCCAATAAATCAAAGAAAGTTAACCAAAGAGAAAATTAAGTGAAAGGTTTGCCTTGAAGGAATAGAACAACATCTTATGGTAATACCACCAATAAATATGTGGGAAGAAATACTAATAAGAATATACCCTATAATTTTGACGAACCTGATCGCGGGGAAATAAGATCATCTGAGTACTTTAAGTCAGAAAGACAATGCAAGAATGATTAAAGTAAGAGAATCAGTAGATAATCAGCAATAAGAAAATTATAAATAAATAGATCAAGGAAATAACAAAAAATAGAATGGGTGAATAGTAATGATCTATTTGCTCTCGATAGTGTTATTCCCAAAGAATTACATAATAAAAAGAATGAAAAAGTGTAATCTCCCAGAAGTGAAGGATGAACTGCGAGAGAGGAGAGACGGCAAAGTCAGACTCTCTTCACTATGTAAGATTGGTCTTAAAGTAGAAAATTTAGAAAGCAAGAAGGGGAAGAAGGATAAATTCGTTTAATCATTTTTTTTTCTCCTTTTCAGTAAGTTTTATTTGCTTTTGACTTGTAATAAATAACTTTTAAATTGGGACGGAAAAATATCAATGACATGTTCCTGTAAAGTACAAATGTATCTGCAAATGTTTATTTTATAATATTTAAAAAAAAAGTATATAAGATTTGAATAAAATAAATCATAAAAATTTAAACATTAAGATGAATTAATAAATAAAAGGATGACATAACATAAAAGAAAAAAGAAAGAGAAATTAAAAGAATAAGAACTAAATAACAAAGGAGATGTAAAAGCTAAGAGAAATGAAATATAAACAACAAAACTTACCATCTTCAAAAATATTCAAGGTAAAGGAAATTATAATTTAATCAATATACTATATATATACATTATTTATATAGTCTGTATTTATATAATATACTATATACTATCTCATTCTATTAAGAGAGATATAGGGTTCGTTCCCTAATAAATGTATTATATATATATAATATATATATATATATAAAGAGAACAAAATGAACATAAAAAAATCGACAAATTAAAATCTTTTTAAAAGTTTTTAGCTCAACTAACTCAACAAAAATTGGTAGGGAAAACTAGAAAATGTCTCCCTAAAATATGTCAGGTGGAAATTCGGGGATTTGGTATTTAACAATGTGCACTTCAAACAAACTTGAGGATACATATCATATATACTATTAATATACTAGGGGTTAATAATTAGGAATATAATAATATATACTGTTATATCTATATCCTCCCTTATTTCTTGATGTGTCTACCCTAGTAATATATATAGTACGGTAGTATATATATAATACTATATAATATGATATGATATATATATATATAGTATATAATATATGATATATATATATATATATATATATACTATATATACATATCGAAAGCAAACATATATATATATATCACATATATATATACTATATTGCCTATATATATATATATATATATAGTTAGTATAATACCTATATATTATATATATTATTACATATATAATTAAATTAATTAATATTAATATTATATTATATATATATTATATATATTATATATATTTATATATAATATATTAATTAATATATATATATGATATATATATAAATATATATATAATATATATATTATATATTAAATATATATTATTATAATATTATATATATATATATATTTATATATATATATATTATATAAAGTTTATATGATATAAAGACATATCAATTAATATTATATATATATAGTTAAATATATTTTCTACACAAAATGCTTCTAGTGAACTTATTCACACGGAAATTTTGGTTCAAATATCATTAAATTAAAATTGATTATTAATAAAAGAGCCAAAGCAATTTATTTCAATAAGAGGTTTTGCTCACATAAGTCGCTAATGTTTGTTTGCCATGAAGTTGATCGTTCCAGATTTGTTGCAGGGAAAATAGACATTGAAATTTATGATTGTGCTTGTATTTTCTAGAATTTTCCTTCGAGTTCAAGTAACATACTTACTTACCATTATACTAACAAACATTATTAATCATTTATTACATTACCCTTTTTTTTTAATGAAAAAATACTAAAAACGGTTTAAAAAAAAATCGACGACTGGTTGCCACCTTTTTAAAATAGATATTATAGTAATTATAATATAGTATATATTATATATATCAATATATATAATTATTATATAATATATATATATATATATATAATTAATATATTATATATTATATATATTTAATATATATTTATATAATATTATATAGTCTAATATACTTATAAATAATATATATATATATATATATATGAAGGCTTAATTAGATCCTCGTCTCATTTAACAGCAGATATGTTAGAAAAATTAGATGTCCACATTCGGATCTTGGTTTAGAGAGTTACTAAGATCTACATTGCAATATTATAGTTATCAGATTTATTATAATTAGAAAATTCAAGTTTTTTATTGTTCTATTTGTAGTATATATTTTTAATATTTTTATATATATTTAAGTACATATAATTTTTATTATATATTATCCTTATAATACTTATATATATAAAAATAATATATTTTTTATATATTAATATATATCTAATTATATAATAAGTGATTTATATATATATTTATCTATATATATATTATAATATATAATATATATATATTATATGGTTAAACTAGAAAACAAAACCAACCTACCAAAATCATAACGATCCATATTCTCAAAAAACTACAATAGCTATAGGGAAAAGGAATCAGTGTGGAATCCTGGCAAAATTTTTTGCGGAAACTGTAAAAAAAAAAAAATAAAAAAAAATAAACATATTCAAAAACTACAATAGCACAGCGAAAAGGAATACAATTTTGGAATCCTTGTAAAATTTTAGTAGGAAAATGTAAAAAAAATAATAAAGTAAATAAATAAATCTTGGCTATTTTTTTTTTTGAGCCGGGATAATATATATATATATATTATAATATAATATATATATAATATATAGTATATATATATATATATATAATATATATATATATTTATTATAATATAATATATATATATATATTATATATCTATATAATATTATATATATAATATATATTTATTTGGTAAAGGTATAGCGGCACTGTAGGGGGCTCGCGCCGACTGGGAACACAGAAGGGGACGTTTTCCATACACGTAGGGGAGGGCGGAGGAACCCCGCGACACCCAAATACCAAGAGCGGGGGTTCCGGAACCCCTCCCGGACGGGGGGGAAATTAGCCTATACCGTAGTTCCAGGAAGGGCCGCAAGAGAGACCCCGACTCCTGCCATCGGTGCCGGTATACCGCTTGGGGTTTCTTTTAGTAAAAAAAGCAAAATTAATAGAAAAGTCTATTTATTTTAAACGAGTACACATAAAAGGTCTCTAAAGTAGGCTCTCTATCATGATTACTATAATTATTAACCAATAATTTTTTTTTTATTTTTTTTTTTACATTTTCCTATCTAAAATTCTTAACCAGGATACCAAAAATGTAATTCCTTTTCGCTGTAGCTATTTGTAGTTTTTTGAGATATATTTTCTTTATTTTTCTTTTTATTAATTTCTTTTTTTTTTAACATTTTCCGCACTAAAATTGAACCAGCATTCCAGCACTGTATTCCTTTTCCTGTAGCTTATTGTAGTTTTTGAGATATGAGTTTGGAATTGAAACCAAATTTCACCGTTATTTCAAACAATCTTATTAAATCCATTGCGTTTGCCATAAAAAAAAAAGAACACGTTCCATATTTTTAAACGTGCGTCAGGCTATCTGAAAGAAAAATAACATAAAATTATCAAAATAGTAATATTATAAATAATAACATTTCTGAGCTTCACCAATAAATTATAAAAAGTCATTAAAATTTAAAATAAGTTAATATGCTATTATATGGAATTGAAGAAATTTTGCTGTTAATGAATACATCTTTTTCCATATATATATATATAATATATAATATATATATATATATATATATATAATATATATATATATTATATATATAATATAATATATATATATATAATAATATATTTATATATATATATATATATATATATAATATATATATATATAGGTAAAGTTAATACTTAAAAACGGCACACCGGAACGGGAGCCTCGGTAAAAAAATTTTCACAGGTAGCATCTCATCTATAATCAAAAATAAACGTTTTAGGGTCGAAATGACAAAAAAAAAAATAATAAAAAATAAAAAAATCAATATCTCAAAATAAACTACAATAGCTAACAGCGAAAGGAATACAATTTTTGAAATCCGTAAAATTTAGTAGCGAAAATGTATGAAAGAATTAACCACAAGGGTTT
>JABUQX010123324.1:10000-12500 GCA_015478945.1 Trachelipus rathkii
CACAATTATCAAAAAAAAAAATACTTCGCCGTCAAACGCGTCAAAAAAAAAAAAAACACCTCAAAAAAAAGGTATATATAATTGCGTTTCCCTAAAAGAAAAAAGATATAAAACAGAATTTAAGAGTCTAAGTCATACAGTCTAAAAACACATCCATATACCAATGCACCTTCAACATTCGGAATAGGAAATAAATGTAACCTTGGAAGGACAACTTTTTCTACGAACAAGAATAGGAAGATTAGTAAGTAATAGTGAACTAAAAAATAGAAAGAAACAGGATAGAAGTAGATTTTTATGGAAGTCAATTCCTCTCCGCCCATCCTTTTCATTCACTTTTCAAATACATCTCTCATTCCAACAGATCAATTATAACAGTAAGGAAAAAAAAAAAATATATAAAAAATAAAATGTAACTTGGTCCATGGGATCATTCTTCATATTTTGGAAATTTTAAGAATTTCCCAGGACTTTTTTTGTGAAAATTTCCTCATGACTTTCACATATTTTAAAACCCGTTTCCTCCTGACCCAAATTTTTTCCCTGACTTTCCATGAAAGTGGTGAACCCTGTATATATATATATTATATATTATATATTATTATTAATATTATATTATATATATATATATATATATATATAATATATATATATATATATATATATATATATATATAATATAATATATATATATATATATATATCATATTATTATATATATATATATTATATTATATATATATATTACATATTAGTTTAAAGTGGATCAGTAAAATTGTTTGTATATTATTATTAAAGGTTTTTTGTTGGCCAAATTTGGTGTGCCACCTAGTGCATTAAAATTTAAAGGCATTTCATTTTTTAAGTTTTGTTGGTTATGTTGTCACTTGTCAATGTCTTCAGCAATTTAGCAAAGGTCATGTCACTCATGTGGGTTTCGAAAGTAACACTTGTCACCTAGTATAGTGGGTGTTTTTGAGTGTGGGATGTCTTGGCCACAGAGCTTCAGCTTAGGGCTCTTTTGCGACTCCCCTTTGTCTGGAGTGAGCAATGTTACTGCTGATAAATAATAATAATAATAATAATAATAATAATAATAATAATAATAATAATAATAATAATAATAATAATAATAATAATAATAATAATAATAATAATAATAATAATAAATAATAATAATAATGATAATAATATAATAATAATTAATAATAATATAATAATAAAATAAAAACAACAACAAAGAGCATTTAACTAGTAAACTAGGATTAAGAAAGTTGAAATTAACACTAAAGAAATTAAACATAAGATATTACTATCTTTCAATTAATTAGCCTTCAGTCTCAGTTGAAGTTTATCCTTCATTTTTACCTTTTTTTTAATAAAATCCAGATAAAACCCAGTGGTGGGTTTTTTCAAGGTGGGGTTTATTGAAAAAACCAATTGGGGACAACCCAGTTGTCCCCAATCGTGCCAACCCTGCTTGAAGTTTTATGCACCACTTACACACAGGTAGAAACCAAATGAATACACAAACATAGCTCACTTCAACTACTCTCTATTATAACACAAAGTGGAGAAAAAAAATATAAATATTATTATAGGCATCTTGACTGGCACTTTGTCAAATGCCAGTGTAGTGAGTGTTTTCTAAGTTCGGAATGCTTCATTTCAAACTTTCTAATAAATTAGGTATAGTAAACTAAAAACTGGAAAGCTCATCTTTCTATACAAAGTTCTAAATGAAGGTGTGGATGATGATTTAGAGTTTTATAGTCTTTTAGATGAGTAAGATAACTGAATGTGCCATAGATGATGCCTGATGGAGATTAAATTATAATAGATTTATAATTTTTCATAATTACTTATAACAAAAATAATTTTGTAATTTTATTTTTTTTATCATTATCAATTTTATACTAGTTAATTAATGGAAAAAAAAAAATTTTATTTACCAATTTCACAGAATTAAAAGTTATATTGCTTTATTTAATTCTCAAATAAGAAAGTAGTTGTATTTTGATTAATTTTATTTCCCAGTTACTCTACTACGGTTCTACCTATTTTGTATAGGCCTATTAGTTTTATTAAGATCAAGTGTAAATTTTAAGCTAAGTATATAATATTTGATTGAATTAAGATTAAAAGTGATTAAAATATTAAATAGTGATGGTACCTAGAACTTAGAAGCCTTAATTAAATAAAAATAACAGCTCAAAAGCCAAGAAAACCCATTAGAGACAAAAAAAAAAAACATTTTTTTAAAAAATTCAATGATTTTTTTATTTATTTATTTTTAAAACTAAAGCTTTGGCAACCCTCTTAAATTATAATACACATTTATAATTTTACATAGTCATTACATATAAAAATCATTTTTTTGTTTTATATTTTTTTCCTCGTCAATTTTATACTTGTCAAATAATGATTACAAATTTTAGATTTAAAAGTTATATTGCTTCTTTATTTCTAAAATAAAAAAGTAGTTGTATTTTCATTACTT
>JABUQX010123324.1:22500-32870 GCA_015478945.1 Trachelipus rathkii
TTTTATTATTAAAACTCCACCAGGGACCCGCTAGCATAGCGGCGCGGGGCATCCAGCTAGCGGGGACGTGAGGGATAATATAGATCAAAAATAAAATACATAAAAATATCAAATATCAATTTATTATTATCATGGTGTCTTTACAAACTTTACGTACATTCATCAATTTTTAAGCTGAAATAAATAGCCTAAAGCTTATTCATTTTTATAAGACTATAGGTGAGAAGCACAAAAAAATATATAACAATTTCTTTTCACTTTCTGTTAATACAAATTAAATTGCATTTATTGAAAATCCACACAGTGACACTAGCTTTTTTTTGTATTTTACCTTAAAACCATAGAAATTATTATTTTAGATTTTCATTGATCTTCGTTCCTGGAGTCGATTATTTATAAATAATAATATATATATATATATATATATATATATATATATATATATATATATATATATATATATATATATAAATAGTTTTTATCTTATATAAATATATATATATATATATATATATATATAGAGAGAGAGAGAGAGAGAGAGAGAGAGAGAGAGAGAGAGAGAGGAACCGAATATTAATTTTAAGTATTTTCTAATGCTGATAGGGGATAATTTTAAGTATCAACAGTTTTAGCTTCATATAATTGGATAGTAAAAATGAATTTCAGCAAAAAATATATAAATTCTTTAAGAAATAGGGGAAAAAAGAAATGTGAATTATCTTTAATTTCCGTATCTGTGGATCCAATTCTTATGCACCACACCAACCAATATGGAAAAGGTTATAAATTAATAAATACTTTTCCTGGAATTTCAAATATTAAAAAAATCAACCTTTTAATTCTATTTTTATTATTTTTTTATTTTGTATTTTATTTCTATTTTATAGTTTATTTTAATTTTATTTGTTACTTTTTTTATTTTCTACAAGCTATTAACTTTAATCTCCTTTATTTAATATTTAAAGTTAATAATTGTTAAGTTGTGTTTTAAAACAAAAGCTTCTGAGCTCTTTCTAGAGCTAGTTTCCTTCGTTTTGTATCATATATGAGATCTGCTCGACTAAAAACACCCTTGCTATCTACACTGGTTGAAGGGTAGGCTAAATAAGTTAGGGCGAGTTCACCCAGGCAGGGAAAGGCTTGATGTTTCCACGAAACCAAGCTAGATAATCTTCATCTGCCTCCAAATATTTCCGCTTTTGATATTCTTCAATATTGATAAAACCTCTTTTGACAACACTGTAACTGGCTCTTCATCACTGCTAGAAGATAAAAGAATGCTTCTGAAACCAGATGTATGGCTTATTACTACAGTCTGTTTCTGAGATCTTTTGCTTTTTCGTTGAAGAATTTTTTTTATCGTCCTATATCATTTTATCACATTTTCGTCCTAAATTGATCCCTAACTATCTAGATGTGTAACGTGTGCTTCAAAAAACGTGTTTTTGTATCTCGAATCTAGAAAAGTTGTCATAACATAAACATCACTGTTTTGCAAGTTTTGAAATCTGTTTCAGATCTCAGTCATTAGGGTTTCTGTCAATTTTGAAACCCCTTGAGGATTAGTAGAATCGTTTAGCACAACTTTCAATGTTGCAACCAGAGGCATAACGTCTTACAAATAAGAATCTGCAGAGCTAATAGTCTTGGTTATTTCATCAAAGGGCTTAAGTCGAGCAATAAAATAATTCAAAAGAACATTGTTATCAGTCGTGAGGCATTTCACCTTTGTGTTGTGTAAAGCATAGAAACATATAGCTTCATTAATTTCATTCATTCTTTTCATCTATTGTGTTTGAATATCTTGCACAACAAAAAGTTGAGGCCCATTTAATATTGATTATAATTTTTCCAGTCATTTGATTGAATCGACCTAAACTTGGCTAATAAATATGACACACATTTTTGAACAATTATGCCATTCTTGACTACAAGTTGAATCTGATGTGAAAAACAGTCTACATTTTTCACTTTAGATTAAAAAAGTGTTTTTTCATGTTTCCTCCTGCAACTTTCACTACACAGTGCACTTGATCTTGTAAAATCTTCCATTTATCTAGCATTGCAATAAGCACTGTCCCAAGATATTCGCCGGTACGGCTCTCCGAAAGAGGTTTATGTTCATAATACAAAGTGCTGTCTCTTGAAGCTTCCATCAATTGCGTGACAGGTGAGTGATAACAGGGAAACTCCAGACGTGTTGCCAGACCATGTATCAGTAAGTTGTAAATGAGACTTTGTATTTCTCAGTCAGGTGGGATATGATTGCTGTTATTTTATTTTCTACTGATGGATATATTTCATCACATATCAAGTCTCTATAAAATCTCTTATGTTTTAATACAAACTACTGCGGTGAAGCTTCTTCCATTACCCTTTGAAAACCACTATTTTCTACATGACTGAACGGCAAGCCATCTAAGATAATCATTTCAGTAATTTTATTATCCAGTGACATTGTTATGAAATAATTTTATCCTCCATTTTCCTTTCTTTTTAAAACTGCTTATAATTGTTTGTTGTATATTTTTTTCCTTTAACAATCAGTAATGACGACGATGATGTGATGCTGATGCTTAATGTTGTTTAGTTTGTGGACATTATCCCTTTTCTCTTTCTTGAAGCTCTTTATATTTTTCTGGATGTTTGAATTGCAAATCGTTGGGCAAGTTACTCTGTTTCAATTCCTTTTCTGGAGGAATTAATTTGGAAACATTTTATTGCACTGTCCTTAGAAATAACCTTGAAATATTTCCACACTTCACTTGTTTGAGGAGCAATTATTTATAATCAAATGCACTCTGAACAAAATTTCACTTCACTCTTAATTAATGACAAACAGAACACTAGTTTATGAATTTTAAAAGATTCACGTTGAAGAAATATATCGAAAACAATCAGCAAAACCCGTTCATTGCAAGCCCAGTATCAGACTAAAATTAAAACGGTATTTGCAATTATCACTGCACAACAAATTTTAAATTTTTTTTCTGTCATTTACATGAAAATATGTGATTCTGTATAAACAAAAGGTGCTTGTTACATTTATGAAAACCAAGAAGCTCCATCACTTACCGTTTTTCTTTTATAGACACACTCCTCATATTTATGCATATTGGTTACATTGAATTGTAACAGTGTCTTGATTATTATGATGAATCACTAAAATGATTTTTTAGTCGTTTCCTCTTGTAGGCATCTGTTGGTGTGTTCCCGATAAGAGACCAGTAATATTCAGCAAGCATACTTTCATTCCATTGCCCACTGAAACGCTTTTCAAACATAGAGATGTCCTGGTGAAACCTTTCACCAGGCTCATCACTAATTTCCCTAAGGTTGGGGGTAAAGAAGTACTGATGTGAGTCCATAAAATGTAGTTTTAAAGTAATATTGCAACCTATAACACGAAAGCAATCCACCATGTGACTTACAAGATATTCATAGTTTTAAGCTTTCTCATTTCCAAGGAAACCTGAGCACACTGATTTGAATGCTAGCCAGGCCGTTTTTTGTCCTTCTGGCAGTTTCCTTTCAAACTCTCCATCTCGGAAGACTGCTTTAATTTGGGAGCCAATAAAACCCCATCTTCTATCTTTGCTTCACTTAATTTGTGAATTTGTTCCTGAGATGCAAGAATGCCACACCTTCTTTGTCAAGAGCGTTTGCAAATATTTTCATCAAACCAAGTTTAATATGCAAAGGTGGAAGAAAGACTAACTGGGGGTTCACAAGTGGTTCATATGATATGTTTTTGGTCCCAGGATTGAAATCATGTCTTTGAGGCCCCTCTTTCCGAATGTAGTGATTTTTTCTGTCGGGCTATCCCATTCGCAGAGAAAGCAGCAGAATTTTGTGTATCCCTGTTACATGCCTGTTAATAGTCCAGATACCCTCAGGTCCCCATTGATGTTCAATGTTGTGCACTCAACTAGGTTATGTATAGAGCTCATAACTTCGTACGTTTCCCTTGCATTTGTAGTATATGCTACAGGAACAGACGGAAAAACATTGCCTATATGGAGTAGCACTGCCTTGAGACTACGTTTGGATGAATCAATAAACAGGTGATACTCTGCCACTTTATATATGAAAAAAACAATACGAAATGTATTTTACCCAGAAACATTACTTTTTATCATAAACTCTTTCACGTACTATCACTAATATGCGTTTTCTTTCACATGCACAATGAACGTTTTTCCTTACTGTATTAATTAATTTTTGATATTTTCATATTTCGTATCTTTCTCGTTCACATCTTAATTAATTGTTAGTATCATATACTGATATATATATATATATATATATATATATATATATATATATATATATATATATATATATATATATATATATATATATATATATATATATTTATATATATACATTTATCTGCATCCATAGAAACTCATATGGTCCTATATATATATATATATGTATATATATGTATATATACTCTACACTATACTCTCATTTATAATTTTTACTCTCTGTATACATGGTGAAACTCTTGGTCCTACTATATATATATATATATATATATATATATATATATATATATATATATATATATATATATATATATATATATATATATATATATATATATATATATATATTAGAGTATTGCTTGAGGACGATGTTTTCAGAGCATTTTTTGCTACAAGCTGCAAAATGGAAGATATGCTTTGGCAAATATAAATTCCAGGCTCAAATTTTTTTTACCTTCATTTCTGAATGTATATGTTTTCTTTTGAAATAAATCTACCTACAAAATAAAGAAATTTGATCTTCAGTAAATTTTCTAGTTACTAAAAACTATGTCTAAATTTTTCGTTCTTCTATTTTGGTCTATGGGTCGTTTTAAAGTCTAAAATGAGATATTAAACTCGGTTTTTTTTAATCTGTGAACTTTTTGAACTTTTTTCTTTTTATCAGTAAAATTTAACTACATTTAGCTATTTTATTGCTCTTTTAGCAAGAATATAGCCAGTTACAGGTCTTGTTTTGTAGGCTTCGCTCCCATAAAAAGAACTTATCTTTTCTTAGGAGAAAATTTACGGAACCACAATCAACGAATTCTAAAGTTTTCCTATTCTTCCTTCTTCACCTCCTGCTTTTATTTATTCAACTCTTTTCTTTTTATTCTTATATCTCTCATTCCACATTATTCTGACTATTTCTTCATCCCGCTGATCTTCTTTAATTGTTAAATACACATACAATTGCTGTTCATTAGAGGAAAATTCTGAAAAGGAACGTAACCTATACTTCCAAAATAAAATGAAAATATAGTGAGGTATGTTGTTTCAATTTTATCTTACTAGAGGTACAGATTGTTATATAAGATTTATGTTTTTTTATATATTTATCTGATCTACATATATATATATATATATATTGAACCATTTATGTCTTTCATATGTATAATAATAATGTGTAGGCACTGCACATGACTGTGCATGTGTGTGTGTGTAGGTGTGTGTGTTTGTGTAATTGGCAGAGCAATGCGACGGAAGTTTATTAAAATATTGTGCGTATTAAACTATTAAATGTTTTCAGATACAAATGAAAAGTTCCCATTGAGAGATCGAGTTAAAGGAAATAAATATTTTTTTTGTCTATTTTTTATATTTTCAAGCAATTGGTTACCCTCAACTGAATATCTTTATTCGACATGAGCCAAAATCGCTTTTTATGTTGTTATTTCCATCGGAGACTTCTTTATCTATTTAATCCGTTCCCTGTGTCTCGCTTTCTCTCTCTTTCTTTATCCACCCTCTGCAGGGGGTTCGTAAGGGATTCCTCTACAGCCTATACGAAATCACAGACTGTATCGAGTAGTAGGGGAACAAAAAAATACTTTAGGCTTTGTTCTTAAGAACACTTTTATTTCCTTTTTTTCCTCTGTCTTTCTTTTTTCAAACAATTTATCACTCTCTCCTATTATTCTTTCTTTTATTATATTTATATCACTTTTTATCCTCACTTTTAAAATGAAATACAAATAGACGAAAGAAAAAGAAAAAAAAGAAAAGAAAAAAAACAGCAAATCTGAGCAGAATTTTTTTTTGTTTTTTTTGTGTTCTTGACTCCTTTGAAAAATTGTTTCAGAAAAACGTTTTACTTTATTTCTGAAATATTTATAACAAGGAAGTCGTGACTTATTTATGAACGAAAAGTGACTAACGGATTTGGGCTTTTAAAAATATAAAGAAAATATTTATTTGTAACAATTAATCAAATAACAAAATAGTAAATAAGGTTATATGTTCTGCAGAAAAGTTAATAAACTAACTATATAATACACCATCAATTTATAACCCTTCCTCGTCAAATTGTGTGTGTGTGTGTAATTCTCTCCACTATCAAGATCTTTCCTTTCCATTCCTCCTTCCTTCATTCCTGTTTCCATTCCTTCTTTCCATTCCAACACCCAAACTCTTCCCTATTTCCATGCTCTCTCTCTCTCTACTACTCTCTCTCTCACTCATATATATATATATATATATATATATATATATATATATATATATATATATATATATATATATATATATATATATATATATGTAAATGTATATAAAAAAAAAAATCAAATGTGAGTACAAGTTTCATTTACCTGTGAAATGCTTGGAAGGATCTCATTGTTTCACTTTCTCTGAACATGTTTCTAAGAGATTTGGGGTTCTTAGGAATCTTCCGTACTATATTAGTCCCTAAGTGATTGCTTTTTATAAGGATGTCATTTTTTTTTTTTAGCTATATATATACACATATACATATATATATATATCTACCATACACCACTACTCTTTATATTTTATATATATATATATATATATATATATATATATATATATATATATATATATATATATATATATATATATATATATATATATATATATATAAAAAAAATATATAAGATATTGGTGGTTTCTGGTACTTTAAATGCAAATAAAATTGTATGCACAAATTTGAACTCAAAGAAATCCTGTAGTGTATTCTAATCAAAACAGATTCCTTAAACAGAGGAATAGATCACTCAGTTTAGGAGATCAGAAAAGATTTAACCAACCCTGATTGGGCATTGGATTTCCTGTCGGTAAAAATTGACAGATTTTGGACTGGCAAAATTTAACTTTTTGTAATACCTTCTATCGTAATCCCGAATGGAAATTCCAATTTTTTTTTTTTTTTTTTTTTTTTTTTTTTTTTTACAGTTATCACCACCGCTCACGGGCAGAGCCCTAATCTAGGAATAATCTGTTCAATATATATTTAGAATATATAATTAGGCAATTTATAAAATTTTACCTTTTTTATTACTATTTTCTTTCAAGAAGATTAAAAAAATTTATTTTGTCTACCAACATGTTTAGGCTTGATTGAGATTATAATGAATAAATCCTGGAAATGGTTCAGTTTCGGATGAGGAAAATAATTTTACTACAAGCCAGTGTCGGATGAATTGCCTGAATCGGGTGTCAGGTTAAGAGTCGGAAAATTTGAGGTAAGCCTTTGCTACCCTAGTTGTGAAAATACAGCAATATAGGTGAAGAAATATTATAACTGATAACACATAATAGTCCAGTGTTGTTAATATGTGTATTTATAGCTAAATATAGCTAAAATTTACACTAATTTAAATTTTAAAAAATATATTAAATTAAAATAAATTCAAACTTCAAAGATCTCGTTAAATTCTTTAAATATTATTTTTAGTCTAGCTACAGTTACCTGCTAATTTCATTTTTTTTTTAACAGAACTAGATAAAATTAACATCTTTATTTAACTAAAATAGATATATTACCAACTCAAAAATCTGAATCTGAACTAAAAAAAATAATAATAATAATACATTTTACCCAAACACAAGTTTCCATTTTCGAGCAAAATCCCAGACAAATTACAGTTGCAATATACCATATTGAGAACATTCTTTCAAGCGTTGTGCAAAGTACTTATTTCATTTGATTTCAATATTGTTAATGGGTAAACAAAATACTAGATTAAGTTCTAGGGATGGAATGAATCAATATTAGTGGTTCTGGTACACCCCTATAATATATATATATATATATATATATATATATATATACTATATATATATATATATATATATATATATATATATACTATATATATATATATATATATATATATATATATATATATATATATTATAGTATTATTATTGTGTGTATTATTATTATTAGCTTTAAATTCTTCTATATATATATATATATATATATATATATATATATATATATATATATATATATATATATATATATATATATTTATATATTAAATTAATTCAATCATTATAATCTTGCAAGCCTGTTTGTATTGTAAATACCCCTAATGTATTTTCACCATACTGGGGATACGAATCCTGGACCATAGCAGATGAGCGTGCATGTGTGTTTGACCACTACGTTACGACGAGACAAAAGAGAAACCGAGAATACTTCTACTGTCCAAGAAGAGCACTACTACGGTTCCTCCCGCTCGCACTCGAACGTAGGGCCAAACGGGGTACCGCGCATGGTGAATAATATTACCATAAACCGGGGGTTATTATGTATAATGAAATGCAATAATATGCACCGTGATCCAATTTGTAATTGTAAATACCCCTAATGTATTTTCACCATGCTAGGATACCATCCTGGACCTTAGCAGATGAGCGATGCATGTGTTTTGACCACCACTACGACGAGACAAAAGAAACCGTGAGAATACTTCTGTCCAAGAAGAGCATTACTACGGATAAATATATATATATATATATATATATATATATAGTCCTATATGTATATATACTTATATATATATATATATATATATATATATATATATATATATATATATATATCCTATATATATATATATATATATATATATATAATGTGTGTGTGTGTGTTTCCTTGGGTTCGATCAGGTCAGTTCGATCAGGATCAGAGCCGACCTTGGCGGTCAGGGATTCCTCAAAAAAAAAGGATCAAGCATAGGACAATAAAATAAAATACTCATAGAGGATGCGATCTTATCCATCGACTTAACACAAGAGAGAATAATAATAATAATAATAATAATAATAATAATAATAATAATAAATAATAATAATAATAATAATAATAATAATAATAATAATAATAATAATATGTATGTAAATAGTAAATAAATAATAGTAAATAATAATAAAGCTGGATTGCGGGGAGGGAGGAGGAGCAGCGGCAATCTGGGGAGGGGCACCGATAAAGTCAAGCGATTGAGCGAGGTTTGAGTATTGTTTTACAGGTGGACTTAGATCAATATGAAAGAACTCTTAGGATCTTAATACCAGAAGAGGTAGAAGCCGGTAAACGTTTGGTGAGCATTTTCTGGATAAACCAGATTAAATCAGCAGGGAAGATCGGAGAAAAGAGATCGGGGATCGAGATCACTTAAGAATAATGGGCGTCGAGAAAAGATCCGTCCATCAGGCTGGAAATTGAACAAAGATCAGATGCGTCGAGATCATCCGTCAGGATAAAGTCGGGATCAAGATCAAAGTCGAGGATCGAGGATAGAATCGCGTCGCGTCAAAGTCGTCGAGGCATCAGGTTCCGTATTATCCTCGGCATCACTGGGGTCCTTCCTCTCTCTCCTCTCCTCTTTCTCTCTCTCTCTCCTCTCTCACTCCATATATATATATATATATCACTATATATATATACTCTTTTTCATAATATGGGAATAGAGCTTGTTTCAATATCAAATTTATGAGGGTTTTTAGATCATCACGTATTTGTAATTTAAAAATCATTTTAATGGTTTTTTACATAAGTTAAAAGAATCTAAATAAGGAGTGTTGCCTACTACTACCTAAGAGTAAAAAATGACCAAACACCTGGATTTTCTTCACCACCACTTGCCACCAAGGAGGGTGGTGCATCATCCACCACCACCACCAGCGACTCAATATAATCATTTCTTCGCACCACGCAAACCTCTCCGGTCTAAAGTCTATTTATCTATCCATTCATTTCATAAAACTATTAAAAAGATTTTGTTTTAACATGGACGCCACACGCAAGTATCAAAATAGGAGAATAAAAAAAAGTTCTAATATCTTTAAAACCGGACTGCAGGACTCCAGGTTTTTTTATATCCCAGAATTAAAAAAGAGTCTTTGAGTCAAGTTAATGGCGTCCCGTATCGACCAAGGGATGACCAATGATGAATTCTCTTATCCAGTTAATTTGGGACGAAAAGAAAGCACGAGGCTGCTCTTAACAAATTTCGTCCAAGCATAAGCGATTAAGAAGGGGACGACACCATGTGAAGACCAGTATTGATTTCTTTGCCTTGATTTTTA
>JABUQX010123325.1:17500-21187 GCA_015478945.1 Trachelipus rathkii
TGATCTCTAATTTCAACCATTTTATTTTGTTCTAAAGCTGCTATTATCGAGCTTAGCATCTCTTTAAAAATAATAAAACCGATTCATGCCATTGGCACCAGCGAGTTTCGCAAATTTTTTTAATCTCTTCTTGCTACTCTTAGGAATAAGTTCTTCTATTTTTTCTTCAAGAACTTTTGTCCTCTTAGCACTTACAAGAAAAAATGTACAACATTCTGATATTATTCCAATTGCACTTCGAATATTTTGAACTTTAGAAGCGTCTGTGAGGATAAATTTAAGCATTGCAAAACGCAGCGAGTATAAATAGCTTTGTGACATTTTTCCTTTATTACTCTCTGAACATCCCTGAACTCACCATTCATTGCTGCTGCACCGTCATACCCCTGTCCTCTTAGATTATTCATATCCAAACCAAGTTCAGTTACTTTTTCTTCAATTAATTTTGCAAGACTTATTCCATCAAATCAGTAGTATATGGGGGCGTTCGGAGGGTGGCGAATGTTCGTCATTCGTCTAATGACGAACATACATTCGCCGAATGCCGAATATTTTTTTTTTTTTTTTTTTTTTTTTTTTTTTTTTTTTTTTTTTTTTTTTTTTTTTTTTTTTTTTTTTTTTTTTTTTTTTTTTTTTTTTTTTTTTTAGGGATGTTTCCGTGGTTCGACGACGCGTTTTTTCGCGACCGCAGACCTGGACCGCAAGTCCGCAACCGGAAAGCGCAACGCCTGAAAGCCTCGGATTCGCACCGCTCCGCCTGGAACGCCTGAAAGCTTTGGATTCGCACCGCACCGCTCGGATCGATTCATCTTTTTTCTATATCTCAGCTACGTTTATGGACCATTTTTTAGTTCGTAATAATAATTACGAATGTTATTCATATGACGTCACAAGGATTCTCTTAGTAACAGTATGTTTGTCAAAGGTACACGAATATTATATTTTGGTGATTATTATTACATGTTGAAATCAATTCAACTCATGTTTACATATGGCAGCTTTAAGGTATACATATGATCATAGAATCAAGAATCAATTAATTAGATAATTACACTCCTTTACGCTTATGCGAATTGTCTTTATTTCCATATGTCCCTTACAACTCTTTGTCCTTTAACCCTACCATTATAACATCATTTTTCCTTTTGTTTCAAAGGTGAGTAAAAACACCTTATGCTTAGGGTCTGTAAAACAAGAAATTTAGTTAAAACATATACCTTACATGCCTTAAAGCAGTAAAACAATATCGCATTTGGCCTAGCAACAGCCAGGTGTATAATATGCTTATGCTTTACTGCTTTACTGCTTTACTGCTTTACTGCTTTAGGGTCTGTAAAACAAGAATTTTTAATTGAAACATACCTAAAAGCAGTAAAACAATATGAATTATGTATTGAGCATATTACATATTACATACATTAATGCAATATCGATGCATTCGAATGCAATCGATGCAATAGTGGTTAACGACATGATTTACATTAATGTTTTAATTGCTTTTTACGGGGGTCTTTAAGTTAATTTTTTAGGGTTTTTAAAAAATATTTATATTTGATTAATAAAAAAAAAAATAAAAATTTTTTTTTTTTTTTTTTTTTTTTTTTTTTTTTTTTTAAAAAGGTTTCATTTTGTAATAATAATGAAAATTAATTTCTTAATAAAGTTTTCGATTAATCGTTAGATTAATAAATCATACCCTTAATTCCGCTAACTCTTTATCTCAGATGTTTTGTTAATTAACTGTGCCTTGTATTACAAACTCTCGTAATCAAGTACAAACATCATATATCCCTTTCTCCAGCTTTACTTAGTTCGAACTTTTTTAAATATTTGTATCTGTAAATATTAAAATACACAATAAATAATATAAATAAATAATAAAATAAATAAGAATATGTAAAAAATAATTTAATATTTTACATTTTTTATTATGGATATTACAAATAGGATCAATATATATATAGTATATATATACTAGTTGTATATATTATATATATAATATATATATATATAATATATATTATAATATATTATATTATAATATATATTTATAATATATATATTATATATTATTACATAAGAAGCGGGGTTGAAATTTTTGTGGGATAAAACATGGTCAATTGGGTTGTCCTTGGCTTCGCCTGTAGTGGGACAAAAATCATTTTTGCATTACCTCAACGTCTAGGGGGGCTCCACTTTAAGTTTTTTTTTAAAAAAAAGGGTTTTTTTATTTTTTTTTTTTTACATATTTTTAGTTATGAATTTTAATATATGCTTTGTTGTTCTTCAAAATTTGGTTTTAATACTAATTGAGAGCTATTTCCTGTCTGCAATTTCAGCTCCAACTATTCGCGTTGACGATTAAGGGTCCTGTGGGTGCAAGTTTTTATTAACTATTATTATTGCAAGACGTATCATGGCATGTGCAACAAGGCATAAAGACAGGCATGCAATATTCGGTTATCCACAACCACTTGTCGAAAATCAGCTACCATTGGCTGAGGATGTTTTTAGAGCCTACAAGTTCCATCAAGTTCAACAAAGATGCCAGTGTTACTCATCTAGCAAAGTTAGTGGCAACAGAAGTTAAAGGCATATACAATAAAGCAGGCATTTCAACAACAATAGAATTTGAAAGTGTTATAGTGAAAGTGAAGAGACTAATAGTGAATGTCAATGCATTTGATGAAATATTCAATGAAATACACAATCTTTCTCTAACATATCATGATAAAATAAAACCATTTTCTCATCTCTTTGACATTAGCCGGTGCAAGTGGGTGTTCATAATGGTATAGTTTTGACACGTAATCAATGTCAATCGCCCAATGAAAAGAAAAAATGCCCTGTATTGGAATGGCAAATTTTGGCTTGATCAAAAAGCTTAAAGACGGCATGAATAGGCGGAAGGTGGACAAGGAAAGAACAGAGAAAAACATGAAACTTCAAGAAAGGAAAAGGAAACGGTTGACATTTGAAAGTAAGATGACACAAAGATACGCAAAAATGTGTAAGTTCAGTTGAATTATCAGGCAGTGAGAGTGATGTGCTAGAAGAATCATTTTCCTTAGAATCAGAAGAAATGGAAGAATGTCACCTTCAAAATAGAAACCAGTATCCTGAGTTGTGTAAAGCATTAGAGAGGACAAATGTGGAGCAATAGAGATGGCATGTCTTCATAGTTAAATGCTTGACCCTCAGGCCTCGGACTTCTGTACCAAAAACGTTTTGATCCAAGTAAGTTACACACGCCAAAGAAAATACTGGGGAGGAGACAAAACAGTCAAGGAGCATTTGCCTGCAACACAGAGGTAATGGTCTGCAATTGTTTGCGATGGAAAAATAGATGAAACACTTGTCGATACTGGAGGTGTGCGTAGAAAAGTTAGAGAAGAACATTACGTGCTAGTGTCATTTCCAGATGCATGTTACATCGATCACGTTAGTCCTAACTCAGGAAGATCTCGAGATGTATTTAATGAAATTCTGGGTATTATTGAAAGAACAAGATCTTCAGAGACTTTAAGAGCAGTGATTTGCGATGGAACTCCTGTGAATACGGGTAACAAAAATGGAATAATCACACTGTTGGAGTTACATCTTAAAAGACCACTTCAATGGCTCATATGCATGTTGCATTTTAATGAACTGCCACTCAGGAAGTTATTTAGTGTTGTTGATGAAAAG
>JABUQX010123326.1:17500-19576 GCA_015478945.1 Trachelipus rathkii
CACCGCCTCGCTGGAACTGTGAAGAGCACAGTTCTATACAAGGTTATTTTGTATATTTTTTATGAATTAGCTACTGACATTAAGCTTAAGGATTATATAATGTACAAGTATAAAGAAAGAATTAAAGAAAAAGACTCA
Organism: Trachelipus rathkii; assembly: GCA_015478945.1. Lineage (NCBI taxonomy): Eukaryota > Metazoa > Arthropoda > Malacostraca > Isopoda > Trachelipodidae > Trachelipus > Trachelipus rathkii. The sequence continues at coordinate 17,639 of JABUQX010123326.1, forward strand.
TTACTATTAAATGCTATCATTAATATCGAGTGAAAATAAGGGGTGCTGCAGTTCCGCAGTGCCTAAACACGAACCGCCACTTTTTCAACTTCAATAGTTTGGAATGGATATTTCAGTTATAAATATAGTGACTTATATTATTATTACTAAAATGCATAATATAAAAAGTGAATGAAGACATGCTAATTATTAAGGTCTAAATCATCATCAGCAGCAGCATCATCATCATCATCAAAGTAATATTAATCATTAACAGTCGTCAATTTTCCTTTTGCCATTATTATAAATGAAATGTAAAATACCAACTTTTGAACACTTCATATTCTCTAACTTTTGAAAAGGAACTTATAAGAAGATAAATAAGGGATAGAAAATTAACGAAGCGTTCGAAATCATTCTAATAAAAATGTGATCTGAATATTGGTCAAGTTCAAAATTACAAGTTAAAATTTTTTTTCCAAATCTAATTTGACCAAGAGGTATCACAGAAGCTATTGCGATTTTTTCGATTGATTTTCAACTATAATAATTAACTGTTATTCTGCGACTACCGATGTGACAAGTATAAAGAGGGCCACATCAAAGGATGGATATATCATATCATATATATATATATATATATATATATATATATATATATATATATATAATATTATATATATATATATATTATATAATATATATATATATATATATATATATATATTATATATATATAGTATATATATATATATATATAGTATATATAGTATATATATATATTATATATATATATTATATATATATATATATATATATTATATATAAATATATAATATACTATATATATATATATATATATATATATATATATTATCACTTTGTCTGTTATTTGTTTAAAGTTTCCCCCCTTTTACTTTCAGTACTTTCTTATTTGAGATATCCTTCAATAATGTTTACTTCTATTCCTGAAGATAATCTCAGAACTAAGATCGAAACGTCGATGGGGTCTCTGTAAAGGGTGTCCCTGTAAATGGTGTCCCTCTAAATAAAAATAGAAACATTTTTGTGGCCGTCGTTTTAATCATCTTTATTATGCATTTAAATTGTTAAGAAACAAATCAATTCATGAGTATATATATATATATAAAAAAAAAAATATATTTATATAATATATATATATATATATATATATATATATATATTATAAAAAATATTATATATATATATATAATATATATGATATATATAATATATATCATAATATATATACTATATATATATATATATATTATATATATATATATAATTACTTTTAATTTCATATATAATATTACTTATTTAGAGGCCAAGTCATAATTTCATACAAAATAAAATATTAGTGATATATATAATCAACATATCATGTTATATTTTATATTGTATATAATATATATATATATATAAATATATATATATATATTATATATATATATATATATTATATATTTATATATATATATTATATTGCCATCATTGAAGTCTGATGCTTCCATTTGTCCGTAAGCTGCTTCAAAAATTGCTGGTGGCCGATGTTTTCATGATGTGAAATTTATAAATTAATAATAATAAATACTTTATTTTAAAAATAAGCATTATTTTACATATTACTTCTGCAATAGAGGATCTCTCAAGATTTAAATGATTGAACAAAAATAATTTCGTCTTCAACTGAGGGTTTAATAAGGAAAAGGATATATAAATTATATCTGAAGAACAAAACTGTACCTTCGGTCAATCAGAAATTTTAATGTGTGTTTAATTCTACTAGATGTACAGTTTTATAACTATGGTATATTGAGATAGAAAAGTCATTAAATTCAATTGAAATTTAGCTCTGTTGATGCCCAAGAGGTGATTTTTTCAGCGAGTTCATTTCATAGTTCCTTAGTTAAAAATTTTTGACAAGGTTGCAGACTC
>JABUQX010123327.1:0-31732 GCA_015478945.1 Trachelipus rathkii
GGGAAATGGAATTCGGGAAAACCATATTCTCGCTATCTAAGGAATCCGCAAAGTTCACTATATTTTCCCAGGAAACTCTACTATAACCGTCCAATTCCATCATTTTAATATATTGACGGACGAATGTTTCAATATATGGAGGCAAACTACAAAGGAAAGCTATTCTAAGGGAATCATGATCTCTCATATCGTATCCAGGATATGCTTGACTAGCCAGGCGTTCCAACCGAAGGGCAAACATTTTAATGCTCTCGTTGGGGTATCGATGAGCGGCATGATACTTCTGTATTCTATACTCTTTCTTCTTACGTTCCTCATCTCGATACCAGCATACAAGATTATCCCGTACAGAGAAGTATTCACGGTCATCTTTTATGATTTCACGGTATATGTGAAGAAATTTGCCTTCTAGCTGTCGTCCTAGCAGTCTCAACCATTGGTGATGGGCATTTGGATAATGAAGGCTGCAATAAGCCTCAAAATCAGCCAAATAGACTAAGAGATCTTGTTCTGATTCATATTTAAATTTTCCAGGGTCCACAACCTTAAGCTTTTGAGAGTTCTTGAGCAACTGTGTAAGGAGTACAATAGCCTCTTCCAACATGTCAAGTCTCTGTTTCATTTGTGGCCCTGAATACATGGAAGGTTCATTGGGATCGGGATTACGACGTTCAAATTGTCGTTGCTGTGATCCTTGTGGAAAACAACCAGAATACGACTGAGGGTCAATAGACATCTGGTGCTCCGGATACTGATTTACTGGGATTTGTTCTCGGTGGGGTTGTAACAACCTATTATATTTCTCGGAGAAATCAGATTCTCCTCTGTTTATTGGGGACAAAGATTCTCTAGTGCCTCTACCCATGTCTGGATTTCTCAAGAGAGACTTAGGTTGGGTACAGTAATTTACTGGGGTTATAGCATTATGAAGAAGATTGGGATTAGGCAGAAGTTTAGGGTTAGGAAGAAGTTTAGGATTTGGAATAAGGTTAGGATTAGGAATAAGATTAGGATTAGGAAGAAAATGATTTTTAAGAGTTTCCACATAACTAGATGGATTATGAGGAAAAGGTTTGGATCGTGGTTGAAATTGGGAAACTAAGGAAGGTTTATACTCACGATCATAGAAAGAAGTGGTATTTTTAGGCATTTGCAATTTAGGTGCATCAAGGTCAGAGGGTATTACTTGACCTCGAGCGGGGAATGTTCTGTGTTCAACCTGACTGATTTCAACATTATTTTCTTGGACCCATTGCTTTTTAAGTTTAATAAGCAAGGCATCCATTTCGGACTGATTAAAAGGTTTGTCAGAGTTGGAAACCATTTTTACGTCAGAGTTGGAACCCAAGGGTGTGTCAGAGTTGGTGACTTCTACCCTATTTTTATTTTCATCATTCACTCCTACATTCATTCCTACATTCATTTCTAATTGATGTTTATTTTGATCATCACGCAGACGCTGTTCTACACGTGGATCTAGAGCCACAGCTGCAAGAGATGGATCAAAGTCCAAATCCTCTTGGCTATCATAGCTGTGCTTGTTCCACGTCTGTGGGTGTATTTATTTTTTTCAGACCATGGTTAAATTTTTGTTTAAGTTAAATCAAAGAAAATTAAAAGCCTATTTGGGGGGTTATCCCTAACTAACTTCTTGAACTGTCCAATGTAAGTAACAAAATAAGAAAGATTTCTTTGAAGAGAGCGGAAGAGAATTCGATGAATTTTCAAAATTAAATTGATGATTGATCGAGAGTCACAATCCTGAGTGCACGCAGCGCAGGAAACTCAACAGAGTCCCTGTTCGGCGGCCACTAATTTATTTATTTTGGCGGAGAGAAGCACGCTCTTGAACCGAAACTCGGCACCCGGACTGGAAAGTGGACCTCGTCCACTTATTCGCGTAGAGTCGAAGGTTCGAAGAAGATTGAATAATCGGAGTCAAAAAGATATAATAAGAAAGTAGATAGTATTAAGGTTGGATGTTCGATAGATCTGTCGTTGTGAATGTCTAGTAAGGTACAGGCAACCAAACTGACACCATCAGACGGTATTACGGGAGCAGGTTAAGCTTTTTAGGTAACCGGAGGGAGATTGTCTCGGGACTCCGTTGGCCTGCTTACTTGTGTGACTGTTCAAAAAGGATTGTGAGTTTCTTTAATTTAAATACGCAATTGTGATATAATTTACAGGTCTTACCCCAAAGGAAGGGTTAACTTAACTAGATCGTTCCCGGATCTATCTATCAATGGAGACTAATAATAGTAAAGAATAATACAGGGTTCAACTTTCAATGGAAAGTCAAAATCTAGGATATTGACACACTGTAAAAAAGTTTATGTTAAACGTTTTTAAAAAATATTGCTGGAAAGTCAGGGGAAATTTCCAAAAAAGTCATGAAAAGTCAGGGAAATTTTTTAAGAATTCCAAAACATATGAAGAACATGACCCATGGACCATTTACATATTTTTGATATATTTTTTTTTTCTTACTGTTTAATTGTGGAATGAGAGATGTATTTGATAAGTGAATGAAAAGGATGGGCTAGGAATGACATTCCATAAATCTACTTCTATCCTGTTTCTTTCTATTTTTAGTTCACTATTACCTACTATTCTTCCTATTCTGTTCGTAGAAGTTGTTCCAAGTTCAATCCTTCCGATTGAAGGTGATTGGTATATGGATGTGTTTTAGACTGTATGACTTGATGACTTAATCTGTTTATATCTTTTTCTTTAGTGGGAATTATACTTTTTGAGGTGTTTTTTTGTTGAGGTTTGACGAAGGGATTTTTGATTTTTGTTTATTTAAGATTTATATATTTATTTATTAAAATGATTCAAGCAAAAAAAGGCTAACTTTAACGACCAGTGGTTGGACGTCAAACTGAAACCTTGGTTCATTTCTGTTCACAGATTTACAATGTCTCTTACTTAATATTATGGAAAGAGTTTCTTAAGTTCCGAAAATGCCTCTACAAACCACAACTAAGCTTTTTGCATTAGGATTTACATGGACAAACTGAATGCCAGACTGGTGCAAATCCAAATGACAGGAAAAGATATTAGAAAATATCCTCTGAAGTACAAGGCCTGGTCGCAATGGGCTCTCATCATTGGATCTAGTATAGTTTTCATCAGCCAGAACAAGGGAAACACAAAAGATTTGATTTATTGCTAGAGGCATTGTACACCAATAACTGAATCACAGATTCTGTTGCTGAGAAAGAAAAAGCACTATACTCTTACTTTGCAGTGAAGCTCATTCTACCCTTGAATTAAAATTCAAAATATTTTTGGATGGTGATTGTCCTTTTAAGAGAGACTTGATGAGTTTTTTTTCTTCTATAGCACCTTGAGAATCAATGTTACTGCGGAATTGGGGCAAATGAATTAAATGAGGACTATATTTTCGCATGGATAATGCGGACAGTGGGAAGAGGGATTTTTCTATAAATTAAGCAGATTTTAGTGGAGAATCTGAAGAACATAGTCTTGATTCTCAAAGAACAGTGCACAATGCTTTAAGATCTCATGAAAGTATTCATAAAGTTCCTATCACTCAAAAAATGTTGACAAATGTAAGAGCTGCCCATAGGAGATATGAAGAACATCTCAAAGAGTCAAAACAGAAAGAAAAAGAAGAAAAAAAAAGGTTGAAAAAGAATATATCCATACAGATCAATAAACCTTGAAGAGCAGAAAAGATGTTAAAACTGAAGCTTTTAACAGAAGAAGGCGCCTATAAATCAAAAATTCAAATGCTTGAGAGAGAAAAATTAATCTAAATCTCCCCATTTAGAACTTTTGTGATTACAGTGGACGCTATTCACCTAGGCTATTAATGTAAGCTTTTAATTTATTTTCTTTTTGTATAAATAAAACTGTTTTCTTTTGAAAAAATAAAAAAAGGAGTGCTTTGGACGGCTTTGGGATAAGCGTATAAGGCTTATTATAAAAAAAAAAATATTTTTTTAAATTCATCCATGATGATGAACAATTTCTAAAGTAAGTTTTCAATAATTTAATGTATGAACTGAGTAAATAGGCCTGCAATAATTAATAGATATTTTATATACCCCAAAAATAACGAACACGCTGGTCAGGGAAAATTTGCAGATTTGGTCAGGGAAAGTCAGGGAAATCAAATTCAAAATTTTAGTGTGAACCCTGTAATAATATAATCATAGGTCAATAGAGAATCAAAATCTAGGATATTGACACACTATAAAAAAGTTTGTTTACTTAATTCGCTCAAAATATATACATGTGGGAGGTTTGTGAATAGATAAAGATAACACAATCCACTCCCAACAAAACTATAATAAAAGTTATATGAATTTGATTATATGATATATTTTAATTAGATAAATACATTGGAATTATACTTAAAATCCAATGTATTATGATTATGTACATAAGTTCAGGATCAGATTCCAGAGTGGAAACCAAACGCTTCCAAATATTATTCGTGCAATGAAGTAAGGGAGGAAGTAGAAATTCTGACTCAATTACGACAAATATACTATACTTAACTGAGGATTTTGGGGATAAACAAAAAGAGCTGAATTCACAACAGAAATGAACCCAAAACTGAAATTGAAGCCGGTAACTAAAATTGAAACCATGAATTGAAACCAGAGATTAAAACCAGAGATTAAAATTTGTCCCAAAATTGAAACCCTGTCAAAATAAATAATAAAGGGGATTACTACATGATCACACTTTATCCTCATTTATAACAGTATAACTTCATATAATTTTACATGTACTTTATTACTACTTTATTGAACTTCCAAGAGGGGCTTGTTCAATTTGGTCAATATTTGCTGGTTCAATAGTAGTTGGTAAACTGCAATAATACATTTAGTTTACTACTGCTTTTCCAGCACATAACATTAATAAATTTTACATAATGAATGAAAATGGAATCTTTTATTTATCCGTACACACTAACCTGGAAAATCTGGATATCTAACTTCCAGGTCTTCAAAGTCTTCGAGTATGTATGGAATTGTTTGTTACAATATATTATTTACTCTTAAGTAACTTTTTACAAATGTTTTAGATTATAATATTATCAATAACATCAAATCATATATCCAAACTAAAAAGAGAGAACATAATTATAATATCTATAATTCTCTAAGTTTTGGGAATAACTAAATCAATAATATAGAATATAATACACTCATCGTCCAGGCTGGAGCGTAGTGTCCAGACTGGATCAATGAGAAACCTTAAACTTACAAAACCGTTACTATGGGTTACTTCAGTCGTCAATGGCACAACTATGCACGAACAACATCTCCCTTATATATATATATATATATATATATATATATATATATATATATATATATATATATATATATATATATATATATAATATATATATATATATAATATATATATATATATATATATATAATCTTTAACTAGGAATTGAGCGAGCCATCTAATGGTCGGTGTCCATCGTTTTGGAATACATTCGTTCGTTAAGTGGGGCAGGTATTACTGTTCTCATTTTATAAATGATGAATTAGTATCAACGGTCTCGTTACAGACAGTGGGCAATTTTATCAACTTCATCAGCTACTTCAGTATCACGTTCTTGCCGACTCTAAACCTTTGGTGAGTATTTGCTTTTGAAGTACATAGTAAGAAACATTTTTAATAATATAATATATATATATATATATATATAATATATTAATATATATATATATATATATATATATATATATATATATATATATATATATATATATATATATAGATAGAATATATATATATATATATATATATATATATATATATATATATATAATATATATATATATATATTATATATATATATATATAATATATTATATATCGGCTTGGTCGATATAAGATACTTGAGCAGTAGTTTATTTTATTATGAAGCTGTATGATGGTACTATTGTGTATAGGACTATTGGACTTGGCGTCATGTTCTTTTACAAACTTTTCTGCCCCGGTGTATGCTACGCACCTCACCAAGAACCTGTGATAGGAGAATATATATATATTATATATATATATATATATATATATATATAAATTATATAATAATATATATATATAATATTATATATTATAGTATATATCTTCTTCTTCTTCTTCATGTTCCTTATATTTTCCCAAGAATGGGAGTAAGGTGCGCGACGGGGGCATCGGAAAAGAAAAGCAGTAGAAGAACATGACACAAGTCAAAAAGAAAGCCCAGCCTTAACGCCCCCTCAGTACCATTAATTAGTGGGAACCCATCTCGCAGTCAGAAATCCACCCTAAAGCTTCATGGGACATCGATGGACCCTCACTATGGTAGATCGTCAAAGGTAAGGGTTTCATCCTTTGGGCCAGGTGGGCCACAACCATACCCCCTCACAATCCCCCGCCATTTACTCCTGTTAGTACACCTTTCTTCTCGCCTCTACCAAGCTCACATTTCTCTCTCTTCAAAATTCGTGTTACTGACTCAATCCACTTTTTTCTTGTCGGTCTCCCAGACCGGTCGGTTTCCCAACAACACTCGCCACTTTACATCCGCTTAACAACCGACTATATTCCATCCTTTCCACATGACCAAACCATCTCAACATACTTCATTATTAATTCTCTCATTTACCCCTTTCTTTCACCACCACACCTTCTCTCTAATATATTCATTCCTCTCTTTATCAATTCTTCTCACACCTAGCACACCCTAAGATTGTCCAATTCTGAAACACATTGAACTTAATCTATACTTCTTATTTCCAGGACCATAGTTCACTTACTATACAATAAACACAGGAACAACTTTACCTCATGTAAACCCTTGCAACACTCAAGACTTAGTTCCCTTACATTCACCAAACATTTAATTGCACCAGCCACCTCCTTGCCTACACAACTTTCCATACTACACTCTGCAATCGTCCGTTCTGCTTCTCATCCAACATATAAACCCTAAATATTTAAAACTCAGACACTTGTTCCAAGCTGCTCACCATCTAACATAACTTCGCCCCACTGAGGAGTGTCCTCACTCACAACCATAATCTTACTCTTATCCACGTTTACTTTCAAGCCCCTCCTTTTTACAACCACCCTGCCAAATCTCTCTACCATCCTCTGCAAACTTGTCTTCAGATTCGCCACCACAGAACCAATCCTCCGCAGTATAGTAGGTAGGGCACCCTCACTCATCTCCATTCTCCACCATATTCTAACAGCATTTCCTGCCATCCCCACCTCGAATTCTTTCATAAACCCCATCCATAATACAAATTGAATAACCCAAGGAAGACATTTAAACACAACCCTGTCTTACCCCGCTGTTAATCCTAAACCAATCACCATTGACCATTTATTCTCAAACACGCTTCACTATCGTCATACATACTTTTGATTTCCATTAGAAGGCCTACCACCAACACCTATATCACTAACAGAAGACTAGTTACCTTCTAGGATTAACTCTATCATACGCCTGTTGAATCAAAATTACAATTTATTCTTCTTCTCCCTCGATTTTCTCAATTCATTTGTTTCAATGTAAAGAATTTATCCACCCACACTCCCTCTACCACTCCTAAACGCACCTTGTTCTTCACCAATATCAGTCCTTCAGTCACTCGACGCACTCTTTCGACCAAAATACCAGCATATATATATATATATAGGCGATATATATATATATATATTATATATATATATATATATATATATATATATATATATATATATATATATATATATTATATATATATATTATATATATATATATATATATATATATATATATATATATATATATATATATTGTTTTTAAGTTTTATGGTCTTGCACCAGGCTTATGTTAGGATTAATAGGGAAGCTCAGTAGCAAGTGTTAGTGATATATGGGGTTGGTGTAGGCTTTTGAATGGAATCAAAAGTATGTTTGTCGATAGTGAAGCGTGTGTCAGACTAAATGGAGTGAAAGTAGATGGTTTAATATTAATAGTGGACGGAGGCAGGGATGTGTTATTTCTCCATGACTTTTATTTGTATGTGGATGGGGTGATGAAAGAATTAGAGTTAGGGGTGGCGTGGGAAGATATTAGACTGATGAATGGAAAAGAGTAAAGAGTGCCTTGCTCATTGTACGTTGATGATTTGGTTTTGTGTAGCAAACCTGAAGAAAGTTTAAGAGAATTGGTAAAGAAAGTTTGAGAGGATTTTGAGAGGGGTTTGGCATGGTGTGTAAAATGACTGGTTTGAAAGTAAATTTAGACTAGAATAAAGTGATGGCAGTGGGTGAGAAGAATCAAAGGTATGAATTTATTTTGGATAGTGAGCAATTGGAACAAGTATCTTAGGTTAAATATTTATGCTATATGTTGGGTGAAAATGTAACGGATGATGCAGAGTGTTTTAGGAATTTCATGAATGGTAGGACTGTGACTGGTGAAATTAAATCCTTGGTGGATACAAAGGGACTAAATCTTGAATGCTCTCTTGTTTTACATGAGGACATGATGTTACCTCTGTTAATGTATAGTAGTGAAACTATGGTATGGAATAAGAGGTATACATCTATTGTACAATATGTTTAGATAGACATCTTAGGGGTGTGTTAGGTGTGAGAAGAATTGATAAAATGAGGAATGAACGCATTAGGAAGTTATGTGGTGTGAAGAAAGGCGTAAATGCGAGAATAAACAAGAGTGCATTAAGATGATTTTGTCATATGGAAAGGATGGATAATAGTCGGTTGGTTAAGCGAATGTATAGTGGTGAGTGTGCTGGAAATCGACCTGCTGGGAGACCAAAGAAGAAGAAGTGGATTGAGTCAGTGAAGGAATGCGAGTTTCGGCAGAGGCTAGAATAAAAATGGGTAATTGGAGTGAATGGCGGGGTTTTGTGAGTGGGTATGGTTGTGGGCCTGACCCAGGGGAAGATCCCCACATTGACGAGATACCACAGCGAGTGTCCGTCGTAGTCTTGTGAAGCCCTTGGGTAGAATATTTGACTGACGAGCTCTCACTTGGGGAGGGGGGTGACTTTCCTTTCGACTTAGGTCATCCTCTTCTACTTAACTGTCCTATTTTCCGTGCATTTTATGCACTCCTACCCCACATCCAGTGTTAAGACGAAGGAGGATATATATATATATATATATATATATATATATATATATATATATATATATATATATATATATATATATATAATATATATATATATATATATATATATATATAAAGTTATATATATATATATATATATATATATATATTATATATATATATATATATATATATATATATATATATATATATATATATATATATATATGATATATATATATATATATATATATCAGGCTTGCCTCTTATTGTCACTTGTTGGAGTTTATAGTGCTGCAGAACAGCTAAGTTTGGACATGCTTAGTCGTTTGAACACAGCTCATGATGAAATCACTGAAGTCCTCCTATCTCATAAGCTGGTCATCCAAGCTCTCAAGTTAGTGTCATAGTGTATGAAACGAAATTAAACATTTTGTATATGTTAATTTTATTATTCATCTAATGGAAAATAACATTTTAACAGTGGATTTTATCATAATAATAATGGACTTTATTCAACAATATTTATTACAATTAATAGTGATAATCATTAAAATAAAAAATATTTAACTAATTTATGCTTTTGGGGTGACTCGTATATTTCTTTCTTTCTTTCTTCACCTTCCTCTTTGCCCCAAGATTGGGGGTAAGGTGCTGTACAAGCATCGGAAAAGAAAAGCAGTAGGAGAACATGACAAACGTCGAAAAGAAAGCCCAGCCTTACCGCCCCCTCTGTACCATTAATTAGTGAGAGCTCGTCACAGACAGAAAATCCACCCTAGAGCATCATGGGACCGCGACGGACCCTCACTATGGTAAATCGTCAATGTAAGGGTTCATCCCCTGGCCCAGGTGGGCCACAACCATGCCCCCATACAAAACCCCGCCATTCTCTCCTATCATGCACCTTTATTCTCGCCTCTGCCAAACTCACATTTCTCTCCTTCAGACATTCGTTCACCGACTCAATCCACTTTCTCTTCGGTCTCCCAGCCGGTCGATTCCCAACACACTCACCACTATACATCCGCTTAACCAACCTACTATCATTCATCCTTTCCACATGACCAAACCATCTCAACATACTTTCATTTATTCTCTCATTTACCCCTTTCTTCACACCACACCACTCTCTAATACGTTCATTCCTCTCTTTATCAATTCTTCTCACACCTAGCACACCCCTAAGATTGTCCATCTGAACACATTGAACTTTAGATCTATACTTCTTATTCCAGACCATAGTCTCACTACCATACAATAACAGTAATAAATGCGTTTTGCGAGGTTTTTTTTTAAAAAAATTTATTATAGAAATTTCTTTATTTTAATTTTTCCTTAACTTTTTAAGATATGCCAAAAGCATAGGACAGGCCGAGTCAATTTCTGCAAGAAAGTTTCTGGAGGTTGCAATGGCTACTGATGATCCGCTAGTTTTCTTCTCCACTTACAAGTTCTTTACTCAGAGAAACACTTCCTTAAGGGGAAATTCAGAGTTTGTTAAAGGTAATTTTACTGAAATTGTATTTTATTGAAGTTGTATTTAAAATAGATGAATAGAAAATTGAATTACTAGGTTTTATTATTATTCTGGAACTAAAAAAAAATATTTTTTTTTTCTCTAGGGGGGAAAAAAATTGTAGCATTTCCCTTGTTAATCTATTTGGTCAATTTGAAACATTTGGAAACAAGACTTCTAATTTGTGTGTTATATTGACACTTTAGTTTAACGTTCTGACTATGTTTCGGATATGATACCCAATAGTATCACCTGATATTCGTAGAAAGGAGCGTTTACGCACTTTAAGTTTAAAAGGGAATAATGCACAAATGATGAGTTTTTTTCTCTTTTTCTATTGGTACTACAAAGGCAGGTGCACAGGTAGTTGATCACTCTCATCCCACCTACATACCTACAATGTATTCCACAAGGGGTGGTGTTTTTTTTGCACATTTTGTTGAAATTGGTAACTCCAGGTTTGCTCGATGTGGTACCTCCTACTTTCCTGCCACCTTTGTTCTTTGATATTCCTTACCATCAACTGTTTTTGCTGCTTAAAGCCGTTTTCATTTTTGCATTTGTGCTTACGAAACGTAAGAAATGCTAAAGTTTGCGTTCGTTTTTGTCAAATTTAGCACAAATTTAGGAAAATGCTCACCAAACGTAAGGAATTTCCTAAATTCTGTAAGGTTGCTATTTCCCGTGCTTGCCAAATTTAGGAAAATGCTTATGAAAAAATATAAACAAACAAGATTGCGGCGTAGAGGTCCGTTTGACTTGATGAATGTTTCATTGATAAAATTAGCTTTAAATCTAATTTCTTTCAAATCGATAAACTCCATCACAATAGTTGATCAATTATTTGTAATATAAACCATTTGTTATTTTTTTTATTTCTGTTTATTCCAAAACCACGTGCTCCATCACAACAGCTGATCAAAATATTTGTAAACAAACGTTCGTTTATGTACAAAATTCGTGCTAAAACTGGATTAGCATTTCTTATCGAGCGTAAGCACAAGTGACAAAAACGATAACGGCTTTAATCTTCTCATCTTTAAAGCCTGCGTTTGGGGTCGCCTGAGAGATATTGAACAGTGTATAAAAGTCAACGAGATATTAATAATTTCCTTAGGTGAAAAGTAGCAAATGAATTTTAAGAATTAAAAATGGAATGTTTTTCACCTGGGTTTTTCTAACATCAATTTAATTACGGTATGAATGCTTATGGTTCGAGTCTATGGGTAAAGAAAAAGATTTGGGTGTGATTATCAGTAGTAATTTGAAAGCGTCAGAACAATGTTTAGAAGTCTGGAATAGAACTAGCAATGTTAAGAACAGTTAACCCTAATGTTAAATATAAAACTAAGGAGGTAATCACCAAGCTCTATATTGGTTATGGTATACCATTAATTGAGTGCTGCGCATAGGTTTGGGCTCCTTATCTAAGGAAAAACATTTATTAATATTTTGGAGACAGTACAGCGCAGAACAATAGGAATGTTTTTTGGATTTAAAAATAAAGGCTATAAGGATAGGCTAAAAGAACTAAGGATATTTTCTATAGAATACAATTTCTTAAAGGAGTTATGATTTAGATCTATGAAATGTTTTCATCCATTGGCAATGCAGATGTAAGTAAGTTCTTTTCAATAGACCACAATAGGCTAAACAGGAATTATAATAAAAGACAAAGAAAGCACGTCCATCTTGATGTTGGAAAGTATTTTTCAGCAACTGAGTGGTTAATTTTTGGAAAGGTTTACCATGGCATATTGTTGATAATAGCTGTTTTTCAATCTTTAATTTGCAATCATAATACTGTATGATCGAGGTGTTATTTAATTGACTCGGCTTTTAAAGGCCATGTTTGGATATACATTGTATTTTGTGACTTGACCAATGTCAGATTTTGAATCCCTTGAACTTTATGGTGGGTATTTTTGACAACCCTTTTCTAGGTATTGTTGTTTTGGTTTTGAATGTTAGCATAGTTAACATATTCGTTTATAATTTAGATTGATAATTAAATTTCATGGAGTCCGATAAATTATTTGCATGACGCAAATTTAAATCTTAAGAGGAACCATTCAAATTAAATATCATACTTTTTTTGACTGGGGCAGTCTTGATAGGCCCCATGTGCTTCTGTCTTTATTTTCTTATGTTCCTTTCTTTTTGCTTATTCAAGCTTTGCCAAATGATTTGCATTTCATTGAAAAATGAGGAAAATTATTGTTTAGAATTTGTATAATAAATTTAGTTTTAAGATTAGCTGAAGCTTTAATTTAGGGAAAATAAACGGTTTTGACACACTTTAACATCCAGCAGAAAAGAAATGTTAAGCATTTTCCAGTTTGAACCCACATGCCCCTATTAATCGCAGGATTCACACTTTCTGGAAAGTCAGGGCAAAAAAATTGGTCAGGGAAGGTCAGGGAAACGTTTTAAGATATGCTGAAAGTCAGGGAAATTTTAAAATTTCAAAACATATGAAGAATGATCCATGGACCAAGTTGCATATTTTTGATATATTTTTTTTCCTTACTGTATAATTGTGGAATGAGAGATGTATTTGATAAGTGAATGAAAAGGATGGGCGAGGAATGACATTCCATAAATCTACTTCTATCCTGTTTCTTTCTATTTTTAGTTCAATATTACCTACTATTCTTCCTATTCTGTTCGTAGAGGTTGTTCCAAGTTCATCCTTTCGATTGAAGGTGATTGGTATATGGATGTGTTTTAGACTGTATGACTTATGACTTAATCTGTTTATATCTTTTTCTTTTTAGGGATTTATACTTTTTGAGTTTTTTTTTTTTTTTGAGGTTTGACGAAGTGATTTTGGATTTTTGTGCAGTTGAAGGTATTTATTATTTATTTATAAAATGACTTCAAACAAAAAAACTAACTTTAACGACCAGTGGTTGGACGTCAAACTGAACCCACAGTTTATCAGGTGGTTGGGTAAAGGACCTGATAGTTCCAAGGCATACTGTAAAGTATGTAAAAAGAACTTTGATCTATCACATTCAAGAGGGGAAACTCATTTGAATTTAATCAAAACTCGGCAGGACCAACCATCATTGAAAAACTTTTTCGTTATGTGTTCTAATAATACAAATATTAGTGAAAGTGTGTGCACTGAAAATTATGCCATTCCATCAACTTCTAATCATACTCAGCCGATTGTAAATGACCCTGAGTGTTCTATTAATAACCAACCAACCAAAACCAGTTTATCAATCAGTTTCATCTTTTTGCATTAAAGATGATGTTACAAGATCTGAAATACTATGGGCATTAAAGGTGGTGGATGATAAAATGTCTTTAAACTCGTGTGCAGATATAGGGGAAACATTTAAATTAATGTTTCCAGATAGTGCGGTAGCTTCAAATTTTAAATTGGGCCGATGAAATGTAAATATGTGATTAACCATGGACTTGCTCCCTATTTTTCTAGAAAGCAAAAGCACAATACACTCTACTTTGCAGTGAAGTTTATTCTACCCTTGAATTAAAAATTCAAAATATTTTTTGGGATGGTGATTGTCTTTCAAGAGACTTGATTAGTTTTTCTTCTATAGTACCAGGGAATCAATGTTATGTGAATTGTGGCAAATTATTATTAGGACGGATATTTTCGCATGGAAATGCGACAGTGGAAGGAGGGTTTTCTGTAAATTAAGCAATTTTAGTGGAGAATCAGAATGAACATAGTCTGATTTCTCAAAGAACAGGCACAATGCTATAAGATCTTCAAGAAAGTATTTATAAAGTTTCTATCACTCAAAAATGTTGACAAATGTAAGAGCTGGCTCAGGAGATATGAAGAACATCTCAAAGAGTCAAAACAGAACCAAAAAGAAAAAGAGAATAAAAAGGTTGAAAAAGAAAATTATCCATACAGATCAAAAACTTGAAGAGCAGAGAAAGATGTTAAAACTGAAAGCTTTGACAGAAGAAGACCCTATAAAATCAAAAATTCAGATGCTTGAGAAGAAAAAGTCAACCTAAATCTCTCCATTTAGAACTTTTGTGATCACAGTGGACGTTATATACCTAGGCTATTAATGTAAGCTTTTAATTTATTTTCTTTTTGTATAAATAAAACTGTTTACTTTTGGAAAAAATAAAAAAGAATTGCGTTGGACGGCTATGGGGAAGGTATAGGCCAATTACTAAAAAAAAAAATATTTTTTTAAAATTCGTCCATGATGATGAACAGTTTCTAAAGTAAATTTTCAATAATTTAATGTATGAACTGAGTAAATGGTCTGCAATAATGATTAATAGATATTTTATACGCCAAAAAAAACGAACACGCTGGTCAGGGAAAATCGGGGAATTCAAATTCAAAATTTCAGTGTGAACCCTGTAATGGCTCTTTAAAAAAAAAAAAAAAATGGAAAATAGGAGGAGGAAGTACTATCCAAACTATTAGTGGGGGCATGTGTGTGTGTAAAGTAATTGCACTGTAGTATTCTTCTTTTAAATTAAAAAAAAAAAAAGATAATTTCTCTACTTTGTTTTATAAACTTTTAAATCCTTTGTGTCCTTTTAAATCCTAAATCCTGCTGAGGGAGAGTAAAATCTCCTGTGACTCATTTAATACTTTGGGGGCTTGGCCTTTGAGTACTCAGCAATTATGGATTCGAAAACCGGTTTTTTACCCTGTATGTTTGAAACTTTCTTTTTTGGGAAAGTGGATAGCTTAGTGGATAAAGCTCTCGGCTGCTGTTCACTCAGCGACGCGGAGTCCAGCGTTCGTGTCCTGCTGAGGGAGAGTAAAATCTCCTGTGACTCATTTAATACTTTAATACTTTACTTTAATTTAATTTTACTTTCACCTCTCATTAACCTAATTCTTGAGAATAGTTTCAGACTTATAATTAGGATTTTATTTTATTTTCAGTGACAAAAAAAAAAACTTCCTTTTAACGTGCTTTAGTCCCTTCTCAGAGGGTAACACGGGGGGACTAAAGGAAATCGAACTTTAAGGCCGGCTATCCCAAGCCTGTCGCCACCACGTGTTCGCAGCCGTGTTTTAATTCTTGCTTCCAGTAAGATAAAATTCAAACTGCTACGCGGAGGATTGAACCAGCGTCCTCTCGCATGAGAGTCGGCGATTCAACCTCTTACGCCACGAGGCGTTCTAATAAATAAATAAATAAAACATTAACGGTGAATAAACAGCTATCATCGGAAAGGTTTTTTACCCACCAACACGCTAACTTGCAACTCGTATAATCGAATTTCCTGGGATTATACATGTAGTTTTTAGCCATCGATTGTCTCAGCAATAATTGTTATAATATATATATATATATATATATATATATATATATATATATATATATATATATATATATATATATATATATATATATATATATATATATATATATATATATATATATATATATATATATATATATATATATATATATATATATATATATATATATATATATATATATATATATAATTTATTACAGGACACTGACGATTAATTAAACATTTTCATAAGTTATTTGGACAAAGTCAAGAAATATCTGTATCTTAGGTTATATATATATATATATATATATATATATATATATATATATATATATATATATATAGATATATATATATAGAGTATATATATATATATATATATATATATATATATATATATATATATATATATATATATATATATATATATATATATATATTATTTTTTTTTTTTTTTTTATTGTTAATTTTTTTAAAGTTTATATATGTAAATTAATTACTGAATTTTTACTACCCTGGTTTTACGCCATTCAAGCTTATTGAATATTTGAATTTAAAAGTCACCTTGATTATTTACAAAAAAAGTAGTTTTAGTAATTGAAGTAGTAGTAGTAGTGCGATTTTATTTATAGGTTCTTAGTTGGGTCATTGTAACTTTGTGAAATTTAATCCTTCCAAATGAATTTTTTCAAATGTCTTTCAGAAACGCCCTCAGACCCTTCATTTCTACTTCAAATGCTATTCATCTCGTGTTTCAATCACACTGTGCATATATATATATTTCAAAATGAACAAAAATTATCATTGATATCTCACATCATAAACAAGTTCCTGGAGCTCCGGTAGTAAATTTTACGACTCCGATTCAGATTCTAAATGGTTAAAATTTCTGGTTCTGAGGAAATGGTTGGTGAAAAATTAAAATCAAATAGGAGGTAGAACAGAACCAGATGGAACACCACTCACTTTTGGCACGCACAATAACACCGTTATTTGCTGCCGAAATGAAACAATTTGAAAGGAAAAGTTAATTAGCAAAATTTGGAAGAAAACCCGAAAAAAAAGTTCTTAAGTAGTTACGAATGATTTGCGTTGTCAAAAGTATTTGCAATGTCAAACGACAACGCACCAAGACTTACCATATTCCTTGGCTTGAAGGACAGATAACCATATATTTGTAAGATAAAGAATACCACCAGTTAAACTCGAAAAACGAAAGCAATACTGATGATTATTATTTCATTTAATAAAATAAATACTTTAAAGCGGTACAATGAGAACTGAAAAGAAATAGCTATAAGCTCAAAATAGACTCCCTTCTTCAGAATCATATGGACATGCGTACTCTTTCAACACTCGGGAGAAATTTGTTTTTGGAAATAGAGTTGAAGAGCTGGCGTTATCTTTGAATAAATCACTCTTTCTTAAAACTTAGAAAGGGATGCTAACCTGGAAGCTTGATCTCTTAATATTTATCATCATCATCACCCACCTTCTCTCCCCAAGACTGGGTGTAAGGTGCTTAACATGCACCGGAAACAAAAGTAGTAGAAGAATATGACTAGTCGAAAAAAAAGCCCAGCCTTAATATTTATAATAGATATAATATTATGTACAAAGTTGTACGTCATAAGGTTATGAATAGGACACCTCAAAGAAAAAAAGAAGTGAGGAAATTTGCTTGAATCGTCAAGAGCTGAATTAGATTAGAGGAGGCCAAGAGAATGGGGGTTTTCAGTTGTAGAATTACGTACTGAATTTTCAGTACAAATTAGAGGAGTGACGGATTAATAAGATTTTTTAGAGATTTTTATAAAACTTTTTCTTAGCAAGAAAATCAGAAAGGCCATCATACTTTCATTAATAATGAATAAATTTAATTACCGGAGCCTTGGAAATCGTATTTTTTATTGAAATCTAGCTCTATACTCTTGACAACAAATGTTTGTTAGTCTTCATCGAAATCTAGCATATTGTTCAATTTTTGAGACTTTCCTTCTCTCACAAATAACCTTAGCTCATCTGTCTGACAAAGTTTGACCCCATTCCCCTTTTTGTAGATACTAGTGTCGGGGGGTCGAAGGAGCTCGAGTCTCGCTTTTTTTCTACCTTTGCAGCTCCCTTGTATCGCAATATATTTACACTCCTATGTGGAGAACTTTAATGTTAGTTTTTCTTATTTTCGTACTACTTCTCTCCCGGGTACCTTTGTGCGTGAAACTGCCGGAATTTGTTTTTCTCTTCGAATATATAAACTTTTTCTTCTCGAAACATTTACCATGGAAATTGGTATAGGTTGTACCATTTCCATTTTCTAACGCTTTCCTTGCGTATGGTATATGCTTTCTAGTAACATCAAGGAATACTTGAGGAACAAAGAAATAAATGTTTATTGAAAAGCAGCGTTAACAGATTTAGAAATGGATAATAGGGTTTGTTTTTAGCTGCATGACAGAAGGGGAGAAGGGAACGATCATAAATAATTTGATTTTGAATCTTCGTCGGTATGGGGGTTAATCAAGCTCGTACAATTAAATATAATACAAAATGCAGATTTATTTTTTTATTTGTTGTAATTAGAATTTTTTTCAGATCTCGTTAGAGTGACTATTTTGACAAGTGTTAGCCGTTATTATACGTATACAAAGAATGTTTCAATTTTTGACTCTACTGCAGTGGTCTCCAAACTTTTTTGATCGCGTACCCCTAAGACAAAAATAATTATCAGTTGTACCCCCTATAGGCATAATACAATATAATATAATAATATAATATAATGTAATATAATATAATATAATATAATATAATTATATAATAAAAGACACGGCGAACATTGAGAGAATCACACTCGCGTGAATACACGATCACAAATCTCGGAAAGTTATGTAAAACCTACTTCTTTGGCGTACCCCCAAGTATCACTTTGGGTACCCCCTGGGGTACGCGTACATTACTTTGGAGACCACTGTTCTACTGGTGCAATAACGTTAGACTCTCTTTATCTATTAAATATCTTATCTCTTTTGTTTATTTTCTTTTTGCTATTTTTATCTTCCCAAGTTCTTAATCGTACTGCCGGATTAAGGTAAAAATAGGTTAATCCGGTTAATCCTATAGAATTTATATATATTTATCTAAAAAGATTTTAAAATTAGGAATGATTTTTATCATGCAAATAAATTAATACATATTAAGTTATGATTATATCCTCTTTTATTACAATACGTAAATATTTACCACTAAAAAAAAAAAAACCCGAGCTTTCTATAAATGACTTATTTTTCGAGTAAATCTTTGATACAATTTGTAAATCGAAAGGCAAACTATTTACAATTTTGTCAAGTTTACAAGTATCATTTTCATTGTAAAATTGAATTTCGATGATATACAATTACAGTTATTCGAATATATATATATATATATATATATATATATATATATAATATATATATATATAATATATATATATATATATATATATATATATATAAATAATATATAGTATTATATATAGTATAATATATATAATAGTATATATATATATAATAAAAAACTACTTTTAAACCGTGCTTTCCCATGCGGGGTAAACGGGGTGAACCACAGAAACGAACTTTAAGGCCGGCTATCTCAAGCCTGTCGCCACCACGTGTAGCAGTCAGTTATTTCTTGCCCCAGGTAGATAAAACTCCAACTGTTACGCGAGGATTTGAACCAGCGTCCTCTCGATGGGAGTCGGCGCGTCAACTCCTGCGCCACGAGGCGTTTATATATATATATATATATTTATATATATTACCTTAATGTATATAAATATATTTACTATTATATATATATATATTACTTATAAAATATTATTATAATATATATATATAAATATATATATATATAAAATATATATATATAGTTAAATATATAGTATATAATAATATATATATCTATTTCTTTATATTTAACTGTAAATAATTAAATAAATCATAAAATTATAGTAAAACTATTAACTATAATCAATAATAAAATTAAAAAAATGAAATTAACAACAATCATTTCAAAGTTTTTAAATATAAATATGAGTTACATTCTTTGTTTGCACGGTAGAATAGCATATGTGATTACAGAATCGGTTCATGTGACGGAAGGTCGTTGCTTCCGATTCCTAGAGAGGAAACACTCTAGAAAACTACCCCTCAGTTAAGAACAGCCCCCCTCCCCTCAAAGATGCAAACTTTTTTTTTTTTTTTTTTTTAAGGTTGAAATAAGAATTTATAACGGTGATTTATTCTTAAAAAATTGTTTTAATAATGAGAATCATTGTCAAATGGCTCCTTTAAAACTGGAATAGTTACACACCTTAATTTTCTTAGGCAGCATCTGCCTAGACTCTTTCATACCCTTTATATAGCTAAATTATATATATA
The DNA here is from genome assembly GCA_015478945.1 of Trachelipus rathkii. Taxonomy (NCBI): domain Eukaryota; kingdom Metazoa; phylum Arthropoda; class Malacostraca; order Isopoda; family Trachelipodidae; genus Trachelipus; species Trachelipus rathkii. Next base: position 20,315 of record JABUQX010123327.1, read on the forward strand.
TATATATCTATTAATAATCTTATTATATATTATATACTTAGTATAGTATATACTAATTATATTATATATATATATAATATAATATATTATAATTATTATATATAGTATGTTTGGTTTTGGAAATTGACTTTATTTGTTTTTGAGAGAAGGATTTGGCTCATCGTATTGTTGATTTTGTCCGTATCTTAATGCTTGCAAACCTTCTCTTTTGATATCATAATCTATATATATATATATAATATATATATATTATAATATATATATATTATATATTATATTTTATAATATTTATATATATATATAATTATAGTATAATATATATTATATATTATTTAATATATATCGAGCGACTCCTGCACTGCGGCTTCGCACGAACGTTAACATTATGAAACATACTTTTTTTTTTGCAAATTTATAATGCACCATAAACCTCTCCGCTACGTTTTTTAACAACGCTTAGGACAAGGCATTCTTGCTAAAAATATAAAAGGAAGAATTGCCAAGTTAAAAGAAAAAAAGAATCCGCGTATTAAATAGCGCTTTACCCCTTTAAAAATGGCGGCATTCATGCCCATATCGAATGGGTATATGTGGTGATGTGATTTAAATAAAAGTTTAATATATAGAACTTTAGAAAACGTTTTGATAAAGAAAACGATTTATAGGGAAGAACTGAGTATTAATATATATATTATATATATATATATAATTATATATATATATATTATATATATATACTATATATATATAATATATTATATAATATCAGAATATACTAATTATTTATCTTATATTATATATTATTTTATATATATTATATTATCTATTATATATTATATTATTTAAATATATATATATATATATAGTATATTATATATTATATATATATACTATATATATATATATATATAATAAATATATTATTTATATTATATTTTTATATTATATTTACTAATATATATATATATATATTATTATGATATATATAAACTATAGATATATATAAGTATTATATAGTACTGTATACTATTAATATTAATTAAAAATAGTATTAATATATATATATATATATATATAATATATATAGTAATTATATATTATATTATTTATATATATATATAATATTTATATATTATATATTTAGTATAGTATATAATAATTAATATATATATATTATATAATGTATTATATATATAATATACTTAATATAATATATATTATAATTATATAATATATATATATATATATAGTAGGTATAAATATATATAAATTATAGTATATATTATTATGTATATGTGTATTTAAATATAATATATAATAGTATTATATATTATAAATATATTATATTATTATATACTATTATATATACTATATAATATATAAATATAATAATATATATATTGTATAATGTTATAAATATAATAATATATTTGAACTATATATATATATTATATAAATATAATATATATATATATATATATATATATTATATTATATATATAATATATATATATAATATAATATTTATATATATATAGTATATATATATATTTTATATATAATTATATAATATATATTTATATAATATATATATATATATATATTATATATATATAATATATTATATGTATAATATAATATATATATATATTATATATTATATTTATATATTTATATATATATATATTATATATATATTTATATTATATATATATATTATATATATAATAATATTGATATATATACTATAATTTATAGTATCATATATCTAAATATATATATATATACTTATATTAAATATATAATATATATTACAGTACATTTAACCGACTAAATCTGTAGACCAAATTGCCATTATATTTAAGTATATTAGTTAATTTCTGACCAGGTGAAGATATTTTATTATATATATTTTAATATATATAATATATATATATATTATATATATTATATTCTATATATTATATATATTATTATATTTTAATATATTAATATATAATAGATAGTCTATATTATATTATATTATATATTAATATATATTATATATATATATATATATATATTAATAATAATTATAAATATATAATATATATATATAAATAGTAGTTATTATATATATATATAATACCGGATCATTCTGCAAATAGAAAAGTAAATAAGAACAGTTATTTGTATATTATTACGCAAGAGTGTTATTGTTTTGTATATATTATAATATATATATATATAGTATATAATATATAATTAATACATTATTATAATTTTATATTAGTATATATATTATATAATATATTTTATTATATATAATATATATATATATATATATATACTAGAGAGAGAGAGAGAGAGAGAGGAGAGAGGAGGAGAGAGAAGAGATGGGTTAGAGAGAGGAGAGAAGAGAGAGGCACGAGTAGTATTACTGGAGTCGCCACTGATATATATATATTCTGAATTTCAAATTAAACATCAAATATTTACCAGTTATAATAATAAAAGCCTGTCGTGTAGCAACTTGGTTTCGTGAATCGTGTGTTCCTGAACCTTCCTTAACATCTTCTGCAGGAGTTGATTATATGAATCGTTCATTTCTTATTACATCTGTCTAGATTTAGACAGTAAAACCAACACTTTAGTGATAATGCCTTCTCTTTTCCAACTCTTCAAAGTATATTTATTGGCATTCGATCTTCGTACGTTTCTAGCTTCATTCATTTGAGGGGTGGGTCAAAAGATACAAAGGGGTGTAACTGACAAAACTGTCTTGAGTAAAATTAGCTTCAAAATTATTTTTGTTCAGAAAAGTATAGAGAAATAATGTTAAAAGCTACTAACGTGGACAGAACTGATCAACTGAATTACTTATATATCATTTTTTAATATAGTTGTAAGCTTCGTGCATTCTTCTTAGCACTTTATATTTTTTCCACTTTGACACTTACAACCCTTTGCTTCTAAGCCCCTCATTTGTTTGTTGAAAGTCAACAAGGTAAAAAAAATTTACTAGAATTTTTGTTCAGCCATAATGAATCGCTATCTTTTATAAATTTATATGCAGTGTATCATCTCGATCATCTATAAAATTTCTTTGGTTTCAAATTTCAATGATGTTTCACCTTTTCAGAATCCGTTCCACTTTTTCCTATTTTAATCAGAAACACTTTATTATCTATGAGAAAATATTTGACTGATTTAATTAAAGTTAAATTTTAAGAATTAATAACCTTTATCAAATGTTCAAATATTTGATTATGAGTTTCTTTATCTCTCTCTGACTAATCATGCCGTAGACAAGAACTTAAAGCTCCATAATTTTTTGTTGAGCTCTGAGCCACTCACTAAATGTCACACGGATGAATCTGCGTATTAAATTGAAAGCTGCAAAATAAAATAATTTTTTTTTCGCAATGTTTAAATTAAAAAAAAAAAAAAAAAAAAAAAAAAAGTTAAAAATTGTGGAAAAAAATTTCTAATTCCAATCAATGAAAAATTTTCAGAGCTTTTGTAATTAGAGTAGATACACCTTTTTCTTTTATTTATATTATTTTTTTATATACTCAAATTTTTTTTTTTTTATAAATTTCCAAAAAGGTTTTTTTTTGTTGAAAATTGAATCCATGCCCAGATGCCAAACAATTGCATATACAAACAAATATTCTTAAAAAAAAGTGTGGATCTCCCCTGACTAAAGAAGTCCTGAAAATCTCATGTTGATCTTTTAACCATAAAAAAAAAGAAAAGTTGGGTTGAAAATTAGACCATTGAAGAGACCGAGCTAGAAAAAAAATACATTTTTTTTTTTGTAAATTGTCTCTGGGATAGTACGTTTCAAATCATTTCAAAAAAAAAAAAAAAAAAAAAAAAAAAAAAAAAGATGTAGGATATGAACTTCTGAACTCCTTTTATCAAAAAGAGTTTCTCAAAAAATGAAAATTCAAAGTAAAAGAATGGAGACGCAGAAAAACAGCCGAAGTCGATGTTTTTGGCATCAGAAAAAGCTGCAATTTTCTTGTTATTTGGTCAAATTGGTGAAAATTGAAAAAAAAAATTTGATCATTTCCAGATTTGGGCGTAGGGTGAAAAATTCCATTGCCAAATCAAGCTCAGCCCTTAACAGTATATCAATCAAGATGAAATTTACCTATCTAATCAAACACACAATACAGTATCAGTTTAAGATATTCAAATTGCACAACATAATTATAACATGAAATAGAAAGTATATAGATAACCTACATACTATACTCACTACTAAATAATAATAATTTATAATAATTTCAAAATATATCTCAATTTTAAATGGGTTCAATGGGTACGCAACAAGAGTTCAAAAATATTAATTCAAGAATATTTAATATTAAAGCTATAATTTTTATATATATAATTTATTAATTTCAAATTAATAATAATAATAATAATAATAATAATAATAATAATAATAATAATAATAATAATAATAATAATAATAATAAAAAGAGAAAAAATAATTATTTCCATTTTGTCAAATCACTTTCATTGACAAATAGAAAGGAAAACCGCTTGTAATTTTTAAATGAAAATATTTATGAACATTTAAATGCGAGTTTATATTTATAATTGAAACTATATTAATATTGAAGGAAACTTGAAATCTTCCATTTATTATTCAATGCTTCGATATTCATTAAATTTTACAATTAATTTCCAATTAATTTCTATTTGAAAATTATAATTCCATGACGAATTAAATCCAACTTCCTCATTTGAAGTTGGAAAAGAGATTGGAAAAGCAATAGTCAGGCTTAAAGAAAAGTATAGTTAAATTAAATATATAAATATTTTATTTTTAAATTAAATATTTTTCAAAATTAAATATTTAAATTTAATTTAAACATACATGTATATTTAAATTAAAATATTTTCAAATAAAATATTTTTGAAAATAAAATATTTATATTTGGTTTAAACATACACGTATATTAAATATAAATATAAATATTTGCGTGATAGAGAAAAACTGACATTACTTTTGAATTCTGCATGCATAAACACGTAAGAAACAGGCATTGTTTGTCTTGAAACAATTAAAGTATTTGTTCACCAATGTAATTTATGCAGAAGATTCAAATCGGGACAGGAAAAAGGGTCGACACAACAGCAAATAAAATTTCCTGTACAGCCCGCCGCAGGCGTTAGGTTAGGTTAGGTTAGGTTAGGTTAGGTTAGGTTAGGTTAGGTTAGGTTATGTTAGGTTATGTTAGGTAAGGTAAGGTAAGGTAAGGTAAGGTAAGGTTAGGTTAGGTTAGGTTAGGTTAGGTTAGGTTAGGTTAGGTTAGGTTAGGTTAGGTTAAGTTAAGTTAAGTTGTTAGGTTAGGTTAGGTTAGGTTAGGTTAGGTTAGGTTAGGTTAGGTTAGGTTTTTAGATTAAGTTAGGTTAAGTTTTATTGGATTCGGTTGAGAAGTTCTAAATAACCAGATTTATTTTTTTTACAAATGTTGACTCATTTTCCTGTCCATTTGGCTATAGGTCCGTTCAAATTAATTGTAGTGAGAAAAGGAAAATTAAGTTTTTCCAAGTGTCCCGTGACTCATCTTGCCTCTGCTGAGCTCCGCCTCATTAGCATAGAGTCTGATACCAAATTAACTGCAAGACTTTGTTTTCGCGCACATGTCCAAAGTGAAGGAAAAGTACGTCCGTCTCCTTCCCAAACAAAGCCGGTGCCATTTTTTATTTTCAATAACTGCATATAAAACTAAGTCGAGCTTGAATCGGAAGCTGAATACGACTTCGACATCTCTTAATTTCCAGGCTACTTAAAAAAGAGGAAAAAAAAACATATTTATTAAAATAATATGATACAAAAAAACAAACTTCCTAATAAAAATAAAATAGTGGTTAAAGAATTACACTGGCCAACAAAGATTTTGCGGCAAAAAATTTGAAGGTCATTTTATAGGTAACTTGTTGCCCTGATTCCGAATATGACCTCCGTTTTCCTAGATTGGCTCTATTTTTGAGTACAGGGGGTTCCAAAAATACATAATAACAACAATTTATGTTAGGTTGTTAAAGATAATTCACAAAAAAAAACACGAAAGATATATATCAAATTTTAATGATAAGTACATAAGTAGGTGCGATGAGATAGGTCAAAACATTCAATTCAGTACAATGAAATCACAATTAACTGCATTACAAAATCGCTGTCTATATGATTGTCTTCTGTATGCAGATTGTGGACAATCACGTTGAAGGCTCCAACAATAGTCTGCCATCATGTGTGTATCCCACCTTCCTTGGTATCTTTCTTCCATCACCTTGATATCTTGATGGAACCTCTTCCCTTATTCCTCACTATTACATCCTAGATTATCCGGAACCGATCTAAGTGCTATGTAGAAAGTGAACTTTATGCTCATTTTTGAAGTCTGGAAGCATTTTCTGTACGAGTTCTACATAGTTGCAGATTTATGGTTGCCCAAAAAGTTTTGAACAACCAAGACAAAACTTTTCGAGGCAGATGCTTCATTATCAGTCATGGAATTTATGAAATTGTCATCCTTGATGATTTGGTGAATTTGAGGGCCGCTAAAGAAATCCAGCTTTGAGTTTCTCATTACTCAACCCTGGAAAAAATTCTGCAAAATATTTTGAAAACATTCACATTCTTTGTCATAGGGCCCTACAAAATTGCTTCATTAAGTCCCTAGTTGAATGTGGAGTGGTTGGAAAATATTTTTTCCCCTGTAACCAGGGTTCGTTAATGATATTTGATACACCTACAGTCATATTTTCCTTAGCAGGCCATACAACCTTTTACCAGTGGTCTTCTTTAGCCCTACTATCCCACAAGCATATGAAAAAAGGGTACTTAGTATATTCCGCTTTGCTGCCCAAGTAAGATGTTGACCATCTTCAAAATCAACGCGCATATAGACCCTTGGTGTTCATTATATCTAAGCTTCGGCAAGATCATTCTTATATTTTTATATTCATCGATTTCAGTTTTAGTTGGTGACCCTATTGGAATCATGCATAAAACTATTGGCCATGTACAATTTAAAACACACTTCAAGCTTCTCGTTGAGCTATCCATAAACAATTGCCAATCTTCTGGTCGGTATTTAGGTAACCCTATTTGGAGTTAGAGTCCAGGGATGTTTCTACAGTTTACTAGGTCTTCTTCTTCAATGAAATATGAAAGAAGTACTACCTCTCTTGTGCGAAAAAAAGTATATTTTACATTCCGGCCTTGAGACAGTTTTTTCACTTAGTCTAGGATGCTAAAAAGGCTCAGAATCTTGCTTGGAGAGAGTTAACTCCTGTACTAAATCATTGATCTCTCCTGGAGAACTGATTGCTGATCTGTTGTAGAGTACTTTCTTCATTTTCAAACTACCACTATTCGCACGTTTTTTGCACACAAATCGCCCTGGATATCATTGCTTCTCAGACACATGCTAGGTCTGGGACTGTAATGATTACTGGGAAGGGAACATCGTCGGAAGTTGTGGTACGTGCGCCTTGGCTGATTCCAAATCCGGATACTCAAATTACGTTTCCTTGTACGATTGATACCTTTCACAGTAACCCAAACAAAAAAATAACCAGTCACTGTGTTGATTCTTTGCTCCCGGCGCATACCATAGGGCACACCAAATTTTAAAGCCTTTTTTTGTCGTCCATTTTTCATGACATAGCATTTTCCCGACACACGTTTTACAGACCATCGGGGCCCAAGACTTATCTTGGTCTCCGCGTTTCATTCCAAAGTATGCCAGATACATGCTTGCCTTCACATAAGTCGGTAACATATTTCTTCTTTGGTTCTCCTGCGTCAGAATATTCATCACGACGTAGCAGAAATTACATTGGGTTATTTCAAAACAGGCTTCTTCGTGAAGTAACTCAATAGTTGTTCTTAAAAATAGAAAAAATTAAGTATATCATAAAAGTATGGCCCCTTGAAAAAGAAAGTAAAACTGATCATTAGTCTAAAACATTGATAATTTGATATAAGAGTAAAAATCCTGGAATAGAGCTCCGCTGAATTGAACGTAAGGAGTCTCTGTAGTGTGGAGAAACTCAACTCGTCAGATTCTTTCTGATAAGAATCAAGCCAAGACCCGTAATTTTCATACTATATAGATTTCGATAAGATATTTCCTGACATCTCATATATATATATATATATATCTATATATCTATATATATTTTGCGTTTAGGCCATGTGGTATCAATAAATCATAGCTAATTAAAATCTTAAAGTTTGATCTCACTGAATTTATACAAGATTAATCTGTCCCATATAATTAATTTAATATCCAGATAAAACATCATCTCATATCCATAATTTTATTTAGAAAATCGCATCATGTTCTAATGGCGGGAAAGAAGAAGGGAGAAGAAAGAAGAAGAAGAAGAAGAAAGAAAGAAGAAAGAAGAAGAAGAAAGAAGAAGAAGAAGTATATGAATTGTAGTATTAGAAGAAGAAGAAGGAAGAAGAAGAAAGACAGGTACTATTAAATATTATATAGAACAGACATTCCTCATTGATCCTAGGCGGTGGGCAATCAGGGGATGTATTTACTATCGAGTGCAGGTTAACTTTGATTAAACAGCTGGGAGTCTCATTCTGCATCATAGATCTATGTTTTTATTGTATATTAACTATGAGTTTTATTAATAGAGTATCATGTTCATCGATAAGGTTTTATTTGATATACTACCTATGAGCTTAGAACAAAATAACGTTTGATCTCTGAAATATTAAAGGACTATGAGAGTTATATATAGGTTATTTTAAATTATAGAAAACCATTGGTGCGGTAGTGGTTCCACAAAGTAGTTAATTAATGAATTAAAATTAAATGAAATATAATAAATAAATAATATAATAATAGATTAATAATAAAAGATAATAATAAATAATAATAAATAATAATTTAATTAATAATATTAAATAATAATAATTAATGTGCGAATAAATACATAATTTATATAAATAACATATCTATATATAATCTGTATTATATATAAATAGAACATAATTATATAAGATATGTGACTGATAACCTGTCTTATATATTGAGATACTAATATATATAATATATATGCTAATACGAGACGTATAGTAGGTGATATTGCACGAGATTTGTGCTAACTAGTAGAGGAATATATTTGCATAAAATAGAAACCTTTGTATTCGCGCATAGTCAGTCCTGAAGGAGAGTATTTTAGAGCCATAGCCCGGCTCACTGTGCGGTAAAAGCCGTGAGCAAAAAGTTAACAGAGTGAGAATGGGAATGTGGAACCGTAAGCATGTCTGTTAACTCAGGTCACTCCACTTCCTTTCACTCATTGATGACCACCTCCTTGGTTAAGCACGTGATGACACTATTTGATCTTTATGTGGGAATTTTGAGAGATTAAATAGACCAATTTGACAATGGTATTTCCCTTTGTATGTGAGGTGTGGTGAATGTTGAAAGAAAGTTATAAGAAGATTGGTTATAGGAGTTTGGCTATGTGTGTAAAAAAGCAGGAGTTTGTGTGGTTGTGTTGTGTTGTGAGTGATACGATGCGGTGTTGTTCTCCTTCTAAATAATGGTGCAGTTGTTATAAAGCCAAAATGCATTCAAAGACTTAAAATCAATACTGTAGAAGTATCGACCTGCCCTCAGCCACAGCCACCCTAGGAACAAGGACAAATGAATGTGAGGTGTGTATAGTTGTGTGTGGTGTTGTGCTATGTGGTGCGTGTGTGAATGGGGATTGTTGTTTTGTGTGTAGAAGGTGGTGGGCCTTGGTGCCAGGAACCAAAATAGGGCACTTTATGCAAGGGATTGTTATATTTTGACCATTATATTCTTGTGCTATAGAGTCTATTGTACTAAACAGGAGCAAGATACTTAATGTAATTATGCTGATGATTTATTAAGCTGTATATTAGCAGAGATATTAAGCTTTATACTTACTAGGTTAAGGTATTAAGGAAGGTGTAACTGTGCAATTCAATATTCATTTGCGCTAAATATATGTACTATATATAATAATTTATAGGAATCTATAGCCAATGTATATAGTTGTTTTAATATATGAAAGTATATATAATATAAACATATATATATATGGTGTAATAAATGTTATATAGGGTTATAATATGTGTATGAATAGATATTAACTATAACTATAGATATGAGACATTAATAAAGTGTATAATAATATAATATAATAATATAATATTAATAAGATAAAGATTCTAATTATGTAACTGGCCAAAATAATATAAAAGTTATAATGTCTATGGTTATTAATCAAAGAGAATAAATAGTGCATATACAAATAGTAAACGGAAAGCAAGTATAATAGCTAGAAGTATTGTATGTATTATATATATATAATTATATAATATATCATATTAATTAGCAGCCGTACAAATAAGAACATATATAAACAGGATATTAGTTAGATATTAATATTATATATATGGGCCCCTATTTTTATTAACTTATCATATATATTATATCAAGTTCATAGTTAGCGAAATAACTAAGCAAAAGGAAAAGTGTATATATATAGTAAGTGTAGTTATGTGTTTGTTATATTTAAGGTATATATAATATTATATATATATAAGGTGTATCTGAAATAATATCGTGTATTTGAATTAGTCGCTATAATATATAATAAATATAGTATTTATTATATAGGTTATATAGTTTATATACATACTACAATATATATATATATATATGCTAATACTATATAATATTATATTATATAGTATATATATATAAAGGCAGTAAAACATGTAGTATGTACTATATTTTTTATATATAATATAGTATTACTAATAAAATAATAGCAAACACAATAAATAGTACAAATGTATTACATTAAAAAGCCTGATGTATAATTCTTATATTATATATATTAATATATATATATATATATATATATATATATAATTTATACACTCCTTAATATTATAATATTAATATTATAATATTATATATATATATATATATATATATATATATATATATATATTACATATATAATATATATATACTATATTATATATACTTATGTATTTAGATATATATATTATTATATATATATAATACGTGTATGATAGTAAGAGAGTAATATATATATGGAATAATATATATATAAGTTAAATAGTAGTGATTAAGTATATGTGAAAATTAGGCAAAGAATATATATAGATATATAATATATATATATAAAAGTAATATTATATATGGGTAGTAAGTATCTGATGATATAGTTGAATTATTAGTGTATATATGAGCGAATATATATTAAATAAGTAATAGTTGTATGCAGTGAAGATAATTTAGATATATTTATTATTATTAAGGTTGATAACAGCACGGAACTCCATTTTCAATCTATATACCTTTGAATCTAAGTTTC
>JABUQX010123328.1:0-10000 GCA_015478945.1 Trachelipus rathkii
ATGATTAATTAGAGTTATTATATATATATATATATATATATATATATATATATATTATATATATATATATATATATATATATATATATATATATATATATATATATATATATATATATATATATATATATATATATATATATATATATATATATATATATATATATATATAAGATATATATATATATATATATATATATATATATATATATATATATATATATATATAGGGTATATATAATAGGAGTATATATATATATATATTATATGAGAGTATATATATATATATATATATATATATATATATATATATGTATATATATATATATATATATATATATATATTATATATTATTATATTATATATATATATATATATATATATATATGTATATATATATCTATATATATATTTACATCTTACATCCGCTCCCAGGAAGGCTCATTATAAGCCTGTCAGCACGGCCAACCTCTTCTTCCACTCCCTTCTATCTTCCAAGACCCGTTCTTCGATCAGCTGAATCATAGATGGCATTTGATGTCTTCTCAGCGAATCTTCTACGGAGTCCTTCCATTTCTTCCGTGGTCTTCCCCTTGGTCTGCCTCCTTCCGGTCTCCAGTCCCACCTCCTCCTGGCCACCCTGCCATTCCATAATACCCCAAAATCATCTTAATGGTCTCTGGTTACATCTACTTTGCTATTAATAGATTACCCTATACCTTTCTAATTTTGTTTCTCAACCCTATTGGGTCCTTCCTATTCTTTCCAGCTAATTCCTCAATACATTCATTTCTGCAGGCCCACTCCTTCTCTCCTCTCTGTTGCCTGCACTCCATGTTTCTGCCCCATACAGAAGAACTATGGCAAATACTCTCGAAAATATCTTTTCACTCTAATTCACATCCCTGATTGATAGATGCCACAAAGCTTCAACTGCCCTCCTGCACTTATCAATTCTCCTGCCACCTCTGCAAAATTTCTCCTGCTCAGATCCCACCTGAGTAATTTTCTAGTGTTGGCTCCCCACACCATCCACTTCCAACAACTTTGTCAATCATAATAACTTACTGCTATACACTTTGTTTTATCTGGTCATACAGCCTGCTTCTCAGAGAGCGATGGAGTATCAGGGAAGAATTTTGATTATCATGTAGAAGGTCAGCACGCCAGGTCATCCGCATAAGCCATCACATCTCCATCCAAGTCCTCCACCTCCTCCCTCACTGCCCTAATTACTACATCCAAATATGCTACAAACAGAATTGGTGACAATACACTTCCCTGCTTAACGCCAGCTCCCACCTCAAACCATTTCTCGTTTTCATATCCCGTTCTTACATTACATTTGTCATTTTTATACATACTCTCCAAAGCCTTTCTTAAGTAACCACCCACTCCGTAATCTCTCTCTAAAACCTCGAACAATTTCTTCCTAGGTACTGAATCGAATGCCTTTCTCAGATCTATAAATGCGATGTATGCCTTTTTGTTGTATTCTATTATCTTTTCCGTTATCATTCTCAGTGAGAACATAAGATCTGTGGTGCTTCTATTCGCCCTGTACCCATACTGCTCCTCTCTAAGTCTGGGTTCCACAATTGCCCTCACTCATCTTTCAAGTATCCTTTCGTATACTTTTACCAAATGGTCCAATAACGAAATACCTCTGTAATTATTACATTCACCCACATCTCCCTTTCCTTTATATATTGGTATAATGATGGTTTTTCCCCATCCCTCTGGAACCTCACTTTCTCTCCAGCACTTGTTGATAAACTTCAACACTGCTTCCTTCACACACTCTCCTCCCTCTTTTATTAATTCTATGGGCAATCCATCTTCTCCCGGGGCCCTTCCATTGTTCATTTTCCTTAAGGCCTCCTCCAGCTCTTCCCTGGTAATTACCCCTGCTTCCTCCCCTGGTCTCACTTCTTCTAACTGCTCCTCCATTTCCTCACCCTCCTCACCCAGAAGTTTTCCAAAATATTCTGTCCATCTCTTATTTATATCTTCCGGTCTTATTAACACTTCTCCCTGTTCATCCTTTATGCTCGCTACTTTTTTCTTCGATCCCCGATAAGTCTTTGCTAATCGGAAGATTTTCTTCCTTCCTCCCCTCACGTCCTCCCTCAGCTCCTCCGCTACAATTTTTGCTGCCTCCCTCTTTGCTCTTCTTTTCACACTCTCCGCCGTGTTTCTGGCCACCACATACAGAGCTCTTGACTGAGCCGTTCTGTCTCTTAGCCACTCTCTCATTTTTACTGTCTTCTCCTTCACCACTCCTCTAACCTCTTCATTCCACCATCGCGTATGTCTTTTTCGCGTTCCTCCTATCCATCTTCTTCCTAGGGTTTCTTCTGCTGCTTTCATCACTACATTCCGAATGTCATCCACTATCTCCGCATTCATCATCTGTTCCATATTTACATTCAATCTTCCTTCATATTCTTGCCTCTTTCCCTGCTCTTTCAGTACCTCCATTTTAATCACGCTCCTTTTCTCCCCCGCCTGCAATCTCTCCGCCTTCATTCTTAAATCCGCCACCAACAATCTGTGATCAGAGTCCATAGACACTCCCGGCAATACCTTTACATTTTGCACTATTCTCCTATCTGATGAAATGACATAATCTATGACCAATTTCTGGTCAAATTTGTCTGTTGTGTTATTCCATCTGTACCTTGTAAACCTGTGTGAATCTCTTTGCTTGAAAAAACTATTCATGATTTTCATATCATTTCTCATGCAGCAATCTATCAAGGCCTCTCCCTCCACGTTCCTGACCTCCTCTCCATACGGCCCCAATATCCTCTCCACTTCACTTCTTCTCCTCCCCACTCTTGCATTAAAGTCTCCCATCAGCACAAATATCTCATTTTCTCTTCTTCCCACCTCCACCCTCTCTTCCATCATTTCCATAAACTCTCTTTTTTCCTCCATTGTGTGCCCTTGCTGTGGTGCATACACCTGAAACAAGTATAATTTTTTCCTTTTCATCTTGAAAGTGCATGACATAAGCCTCTCATGTATACACTCCACACCCTGCAAAAATGGTGACATCTTCGGTCCCACTATCATACCAACTCCGTGCTTCCTGACTCCCTCCTCCACACCTTTATACATCAACACAAATCCTCCCCCCAAATCTCTGCCCTTCTCCTCTCCCCTCACCCTCATTTCCGCCAGTCCCATTACGTCTATCCTCCTCTCCTCCATCATATCCAAGATCTCCTCCTCCTTTCCACTGTATGTAGCCACATTTAGTGTAGCACATCTAAATTTGTTCGAAGAATTGTCCTTATTCGTTTTCCAAAATCGTTTAAAGGGTCTGTTTCCAAAAGGTCTATGTGTATCCGAGGCTGGTCCAAGAGAATTGCAAGCAGGTTCTTTCAGGCAGCGGCTTGCTAGGCCTGTCCTGCCCTAGCCATTGCTCCGTTGGCGTTATCCAGGGTACACGACGAGGACGTGGAGTTGGGCTTGTACCTGATAGACAGGGAGTATATATAGCATATATGGCTATATATACAGCAGCAGTATATATATAGTATATATATATATATATATATATATATATATATATATATATATATCTATATATATATATATATATATATATATATATATATATATATATATATATATATATATATATATATATATATATATATATATATATATATATATATATATATATATATATATATATATATATATATATATACATATATATATATATATACATATATATATTTTTATTTTTGAAGCTATAAATATACTTTTTTTTTTGTATTTTTTGTTTTCGAAATTAGTTAAAAATGTAATAACATAATTAGTATGATTTGAACTTCAAACTAATATATATTCTTTAGTTTTATCATATTTTCCTTAATGATATAATTCTCAAAATGTAAAATCAGATTTAATTTTGAAAAGACTTAAATTATGGTAAATGAAATATTTTTCATGCTTTTATAGTAAACAGAATTTGTTCTTTTAAAATTGAAACTTCATATTATATATATATATATATATATATATATATATATATATATATATATATATTTATATATATATATATATATATATATATATATATATATATAAGATATATAATATATTATATAGTATATAACTTTATTTATATATATATATATATATATATATATATATATATATATATAAGAGATATATTATATATATATATATTATATATATATATATAGATATATAGATAGATATATAGATTATATATATAAGTATATATATATGTATATATATATACATATATAAAGATATATATAATATATATATATATATAGTATATATAAAGGTCCAAAAATGTACTTAATATATTATCTGATTTTGTTTAATCAGTGTGTAAACTCAATACAGAGATCATTCTTAGTTTAAGAGAGAAAATGTCCTGTAAATTGCATCAATCACCTGGTGCCCATTTTAAATGCAAAGATTGTTCAATTGAGATCGATAAACCGCAACATATTGACTGAGAGAAATTTGAAGCAGATGGAACCGTTCACAACGTCAACAAGAAACGTTCTGGACGACCACGGACATCCACCAACCCTGCAAAGGAAGAGCAGGTACAGGAAACCCTCATCCGATCCCCACAGAAATCTCTACGACAAACGGCTCGGGAGACACACATCTCAAAAGATAGCGTCCATCGCATCTTGAAGCGTCTACGCTGGAAATGCTACATACCAAGACTACTCCATGCTCTCAATGAAGACGATCCGGACCGGAGACTTCAATTTTGTGAATGGTACCTGGCTAAATGTGCAGAAGATGCAGGGTTTCCACACAAAATTGTCTGGAGCGATGAGGCCACCTTTAAATTAAATGGCTCGATTAATCGCCATAATTGTACCTACTGGGGTCCTGTAAATCCCCATGTTAAAGCTGAACACCATTTAAACCTACCAGGGGTAACTGTGTGGTGTGGGATTTCAGTATTGGGCATCATAGGACCGTTTTTTTTAACGGAGCGGTCGATGGGGACAGGTACCTAACCTTGCTGCAGGAGTCGGTCGGTCCACACATTGACGAGATGTTTGGTGATAACGACGTGATTTACTTTCAGCAAGATGGAGCACCTCCCCACTACCATCGCGATGTAAGAGCTCACCTCGATGCAGCATTTCCAAACACATGGATTGGACGAAGGGGTAGTATTGAATACCCTGCGCGTTCCCCAGATCTCACGCCAATGGACTTCTTTTTATGGGGATACCTCAAGGACAGAGTTTATCGCTCAAAACCAAGAACGATAAATGCATCGAAATTGGAAATCGAAAGACAATGTCGCGACATTCCAGACATTCGCGTTATCAGCTGTCTGGATTCCATTGGTTCGCGTTATCAGCTGTGTCTGGACAATGGTGGTCATCATTTTGAACATTTGCGAACATGATTCTTTAAATACATGTATGTTCTGTAATTCAAGCCTTTAAACTTGTCACTATGTTCATAAATAAAGTTTGTATAGTCTTTCAAAGTGTTAGTACATTATTTGAAGACACCTCATCTCTATATGTTATATATATATATATATATATATATATATATATATATATATATATATATATATATATATATATATATATATATATATATATATATATATATATATATATATATATATATATATATATATATATATACCAAATATAACTTATTTAATTATTTTCGTCTAAAGGGTGGAGTATGTGCATATGTAAACATAAACACTCCTATAACACGCTCGAAAATCTCAAATCTAACTTCGATGTTCTGTGGCTTAAAAATCTTTCTTCCTTCTACTACAATAATCTTGTGCTTCTGCTACTGTTCTCCTAACAGAACAGATTTTCACGCCTTTTTTGAAAATCTTACTACTTCTCACGAGACTGTTATATCTTCTCATCCAAAAACTGAGGTCCTCATTTAGGGGATTTCAATGTATACAACACTGAATGGTTGGGGTCCCTCTCATACTGATTTAGGTGGGAGGAGGCCGAATCATTTAGCATTCTCAATGATCTGGATCAATTAATTACAGAACTTACAGAAATTCCGGATCATACTGTAATTCGTGAACACTCCTGACCTATGTTTCACCACTAGTCCCTCTCTCTATAAATACACCACCTTCGCTTCTATTGGTAAATCTGACCAACCTTATATCTCTTAATTTTAATACTTTCTCTCAAACAGTTCCATCCTGCCCTACGCGTTTTTTCTGGCACTTTGATCGGGCCGATTGGGGCCTTGTAGCATTGCTTCTACCTAACTATAATTGGACTGCTTTGACTCTGTTGACGCTTCGGTTTCTGCCGATAAGGTGGGAGCTGTAATCGTTGATAGGATGAGCAGGTTCATTCCTTCTTCGATTAAATCTTTCTCTCCTCATGATCCATGGTTCGATCGTACTTTGTTCTCTGGCCATTCAGGTTAGAGACAGTGAGTATCGGGAGTGGAAAAATTCTCGTTCTTCTATCACTCTTGCTAATTTTCATTCAGCTAGAAATTGTTGAAGGGATACTCTTCGACGAGCAAAGCGGGCTTTAATCAACGAAAGTGCGCCAACCTCCTTGGTTCTCCTACTGACAAATCTTTCTGGCCTCTTGCCAAAAACATCTCTAACAACTTCTGTAAATCTGTCTTTCCTCCTCTTATTCGATCTGATGGTTCTGCTGCTAATTCTCCAACTGAAAGGTCAATCTCTCTGGACTCATATTTTCCCTTCTTAACTCAACTCCTGACGATTCTGGTATTCCTCACCCTCCTCCTTCACCTCTCAGGTGTCCTATGCCTTGAATGTGATTACATTTGATCGGGTGCATGGGCTTCTAATTTACGAACGTTAGGAAGGCGGGTGGCCCGGATGGCATTCTTCCCTGAGTTTTGAGTGTGCTTCCGTGCTATCCCTGCCCCTCGTTCAACTTATATTCTCTATGTCTCCATACTAACACTTTCCCTCAGTGTTGGAAGCACGCATATGTCCAACCTATTCCGAAAAAGGAAGCCGCTCTGATCCTTCCTTCCAACTATCGCCCTGTAGCTCTTACTTGTATCCTATCTAAGATCTTTGAAACCTTCTCAACTCTCATTTCTTAGATCATCTGGAATCTCATTCACTTCTTTCCGATCGCCAGTACGGCTTTCGGCGCTCGAGGTTCTTCTGGGCTATATACTTTCCTATCTTACTGATTTATGGTTTTCCGCCCTCAGGAACTACGGAGAGACTTGGCGCTTGACATATTCAAAGCATTTGACCGGGTATGGCACGCGTTACTGCTCTCCAAGCTCCCCTCCTTGGGTTTCCTCCTTCTCTTTGCCTACTTATGTCTAGTTTTCTTCAAATCGCTCAATATCAGCTGCTGTTGATGGGGCGACTTCTTCTTTCTTTTCTGTCAATAGTGGTGTTCCTTCAGGGTTCTGTCTTATCTCATACTTTATTCCTACTTTTCATCAATGATCTTCTCACCTGCACATCTAACTCTATTCACTCATATGCTGATGACGGCCCTTCATTCTTCAACTCATTTCAATTCTGCTCCTTCTTTTACTTCTAGAATTGCTCTCTCATCTTAATCTTTCTGATTCTTTTCGCTGATCTGGATAGAATTTCAGGGTTGTCTGAACCGTGTGAAATTCAATTCTTTTAAAAATCAACCCTACAAATCTCCCTCTAAGACCTTCCAATCTCTTTCAATTGTCCCATCGTCTTAGCAGTGGATAATATAAACATTCATTCTTTGTTTTAGCAGTCTTTGAAACTTCATGTCACAAATTTTACTAAGAGAGGCTTCAAAGAAAACTGGGAGTTCTGGTTAGACTGCGAGACTTTTTTTCCTCTTCTCAGTTGCTCCAGCTATACTAAGGGTCTCCATCTGCCCTTGTATGGAGTTCTGCCTCATATCTGGGGCGCTCTGCTCTCACTCCGGTTTTTGGATAGGGTCGAGTCAGCACAAAAGGCTTATAAACTGTTCCGTACTTTCCAGTTTCTATCTCTGCGGCGCGATGTTGGTGCTTTATCTCTTTCTATAGGTACAGCAGCGGCAGGTGCTCGAGTGAGCCACTCAAGCGTATTCCATCTCATTTGAGATGTCTTCGTAACAAATAGGCGCACTGTGTTTGCACATGAGTTTTGTGTTGATGTAGGTAACCTTGTTAGTTCGTTGGGGTGCTTCCTTCCACATCTGTTCTGTGAATTCTCTCTCTCTCTCTTCCATCCTCTGTGCCTCCACCAACTAACCTCCCCACTTCAAAGCCTGCGTCTGTGCTCATCTACGTAATTTACTTTAGTTGTTGACTCCTGAGGCGTGCAACACCCCTCTCCTTGAAAAGGGCTCTGCTCCGTGAGCGGTGGTGACAAGTGTAAATATATACCTATATATATATATATATATATATATATATATATATATATATATATATATATATATATATATATATATATATATATATATATATATATATATATATATTATACAGGGTGTCTCAAAATAATGTACTAACACTTTTGAAAGATTTATATATATATATATATATATATATATATATATATATATATATATATATATATATATATATATATATATATATATATATATATATATATATATATATATATATATATATATATATATATATCGCGTGGGTCTTATTTGGGAAACACAGGAGGGAGGGCCTCCTCTAAAAAAAATAAAAAGCAACTAATGTAATAAAATAATTCAAATTACTATTTATTACTATTAAAATAATGTTTAAAATGTTATACAAGAACGCTAATTTTACATTAAGATCATTTATTCTCTTGCGAAACATTATTTTTCATAAGGATCATTGACTGGAGGAATTTCGATTTGTGCCTCCAAGAAAGCATAATTATAATGCTTTCAAAACACTGGTTGTCATGGCAACGTAAAAGAAACCTTATTCTTATTTTGTCTATTTTGAGGATTTTTCCACAAAGCCTCCTCTCGAACACGTCATAAAATAACTCCCAAATTTGACAACTCTACTCATAAGTAGAGTTGCCCCTTTGCAATAAATATGTGAAACAAAATAAAGAAAACTATTTTTTTTTTTAATTTTTTTTAAATTAAATAAAAATTTTAATAATATATATATATATATATATATATATATATATATATATATATATATATATATATATATATATGTATTAAAATTAATTATATATATATATATATATATATATATATATATATATATATATATATATATATATATATATATATATATATATAAATATTTAGAGAGAGAGAGAGAGAGAGAGAGAGAGAGAGAGAGAGAGAGAGAGAGAGAGAGAGAGAGAGAGAGAGAGAGAGACAATAAATATAGAGAGAGAGAGAGAGAGAGGGAGGGAGTCGAGAGAGAGATAGAGAGAGTTATACTAAAATTTACTATATTGAGACCGGATTGCCAAGGTGTAAGAAGCGAAGGAAAAAGTCCCAGATTGAGGACTCATGCGGGGGCAACGCTAAGTTCGAGCACGTAAAGATTTTAAGTGTGATTAGAGGCTGTATTTTGGATCACCCTGTCAATCAGTCTAGGTTTAACTCTAAACTGCAAGGTAGATAGCCATCCTCCCTCATGATGAAACTGTGTTGTCAATAACATTAAGAATGCATACGTGGTTTTGTGATATGCTGAATTATGGAAACTACGATGAATATAACTGGTTTGCAAGGTTTTTGGATCACGCACAATGTGGGATTAAAAGGAGAGTAGTATTTGACTCTTGAAACCAAGGTGTAATTGCCGGACGGACAGGTATGGTAGAACTATAAGATGGTTAAAGAGAAACTTCCTCCGGTTTTAAATTATTGTAGGGTTGGTAACTCGTGGGTACGAGTTATCCTGGTCTGTTATTATTTTGCAACATTTTAATCAAGCAGGTTACGTGACAAGTTGGGGCAATTAACACGTGTATATTTTCAAGGTTTATGTTTGTAAAATGTGTTTTCAAGGT
>JABUQX010123328.1:17500-20000 GCA_015478945.1 Trachelipus rathkii
TATATAAATATATATATATATTATATATATTAATATTATATATATATATATATATAATATATATATATATATATATTATATATCTCTATGTACTAATATATATATATATATATACCTATATATTTGTAAGTTTAACTGTCGCCTATGCACTTTTGAAAATATTGCTGAATTGTGGTGAAATAAAAGAAAAACTGTTCACCAGTATTGGGGAATATTTTTAAACGTTTTTCCTCAAAATTATTTCCTGCTTCTGAAAATGAAAATAATTTCTCTGAATATTGGGGAGACTCGACTCGAGAGTAATTATTGCCATAGTACTGCTATGTTTGGAATTTAGTTTTGTTCACTTTCCACCAATTAAGGAATTCTTCTTTTCTCAGATTAGAAATTGATTTTTCTAGTAAAAAAAATCAATTTCTTTAAGAATTTCAACTTTTGAAGAGCACTGATTTAATCTTTTTTCCTTTTTTAACTACGACCTCGCGGTCACTTTCACTTTCTTCAAACTTATAAAAAACTAAGTAACTTTGAAGTAATTTCCTTTTCTTAATGCTCCTGATGATTTTTGAGTACTTGAACAATCGAAGTTTACTGTAGATTAAATGCTCGTTTCTGAAAAAATGACTAATCCAGTGAACTTCTTCCGTACTGCTACACTATTATCACTATCTACCTTCAAATTATTTGCATATTTCTTCTAGCATCCATTTTCTACTCAATCCTCTTATTTCATTAGAAAATAAAGTCAGTTTGTATATTGG
Organism: Trachelipus rathkii; assembly: GCA_015478945.1. Taxonomy (NCBI): domain Eukaryota; kingdom Metazoa; phylum Arthropoda; class Malacostraca; order Isopoda; family Trachelipodidae; genus Trachelipus; species Trachelipus rathkii. Next base: position 18,262 of record JABUQX010123328.1, read on the forward strand.
GTCTACTACAGTATTTGAAACAATTATCTTGTTTTGATATATGTGTAATTGTCTATTGATCCTTTCCTCTTCCTTTTTATTCATAAATTTAAACTCTAATGCCTTCTTCAGCTCTTCTTTATTCTCTAGATGTCATCCTCAGAGTTTGAGAGGTATGCTGGAGAGCTCAAATAGGAGAATAATTGATGATATAAATGATTTTGCCTTATAGTTTCTGTAACAATGAGAAATGGTTTCAAAACTCTTAGAATTTTTTCCAGTATTTGCCATTTATTAGCAGTCAAGGCTTAAATGATTGATTGTTCTATAATATAAACATGCAGAGCCCAGAGCTCTTTTCAAACATTCCAATTCTCTTTCTAGAATCAAATATGTGCTATTCCACCTTATATTAACATCTTGAATTGGCATAAGTCGGGTTGCAAGATGTGGATCCAAGTCTCTTTGTATTCTTTTAAGTTCATTGCAGCTTAAAAGCTGGAATGATTGAAATATGTACAAATATTCCTATATTTCTTTATTAAATCACACTGTTTCTTTGAGAAAAAAATAAGGCATCTTTAATAACAACATCTGAAGTGTTATGAATACAAGAAAAATGTGTTTCCTGCTAAATCAGTTCCAAGTTTTATGTTATATGCTCCATCTCGAAGATCAAATGGATTAATGTGGAGAATTTCCAATTATTCATCTAATTTCAAAACTCATAGTGATTCTTTAATTCCAGAATGAGAACCTGGGAAATACTTGCAATGGAGTGCACAGTCCATTTTTTCAAACTCGCTGGTAAGCCAGAGTGAAGTTAATGAAATAAATGACTCGTTTGAATTATTTAGCTCTATATATATTCTGTAGTAAATGATATCTGATGTCGCCTTAGATAACTTCTCGAATACTGCTGATCTCAGTTTCCTGTATGAAGTTGGTAACATTTTCTCTACAAAATATTTTCTACTAGGAATAAGATATTTTTGGTTGAAGATGGGCATAAGTTCTATGAATCCCTTTTTTTTCTGTGACTGTGAATGGCTGGTTACTCATTGCGATAAAATTCATTATTTTCTTTGATTTGGGATCATTGATATGCCAAAATCTTTTTGGGGGAGAAACTCTCCTCAAAACTCACTTTATTTCACGGCTTGGATCTATTGCTCTTTTGTGTTTCCATTGTTCTAGAAAATACAAGACTCCTCCCTTTACTATTAAAATTTTTGGACTTCCAGATATTCTCTTCGATGATAATTTTCCATATGTTCATGAAGTGGCGTTGAACTAAATATAAGATTTTATGTTTAAAAGATTTATAAATATTTTTTTTTACATTTCTTCACAGTTAAAACCAACACTTAAAAAGACGCTCCGTATGGTCCAGATTTCTGTGGAATTTATTTGTGATTCCGGCTATTCTCGGTTCGGCCGGAACTGAAAATTTCAGTTCCGGTACAGAGCCTCCTATATATATATATATATTATATGTATATTATTTATATATAATATAATATAATATATTATATATATATATATATATATTAGTATATATATATATTATATATATATATATATATTAATATATATATTTATGGGTTCAGCATCCCGAATAGTTCAGGCATGTAACAAAAACTATAACAGATACACGAAAAATAAATATTATTTTATTAATCAGGAGACAATTTTTACCCAGAAATTAAAAAAAATATTAAAAAAAAATAACGCTATTTAAAAACATTAAAAAATTTTTA